>SKCR01033081.1:0-42686 GCA_019454045.1 Zanthoxylum bungeanum | reverse complement strand
ATGTATTTAATAATATCAAATATTAAATACAAATACACATTAATTAGGAAATGATCATTAAGTCCATTTGCATGTATTTTTCGTTTAACAGTTAAACGATTTATAAATAGTCTTCATTATTCATAAAAGTTGCTCTAGTGCTCTACGAGTATATTTCATTAGTGAGACTCTATAGATTCAGGCATATCTGTCACGAAATCAAATTTTGTGTCCATAATTCACCCACCTGTAAATTATGACGACCACGGATAAACTCGTTAAATCATACAGTCGAGGTCATTACATACGTATAATCCCTCAGTCACAGGTATTCGGATTATCCCATAGATATAGTATAAACATCAAATCTCTACAGGTATAATCTTGTCGACCTATCTATTAGTAATCTTCAAAAATAACACTCGGAACTTACTTCCGAATTATGCCACGGCCATGGATTTAACAGATTTCTAATCATATTATGAATACATATGCCCTGTATACATGACTGACGAATCCTATCTTGATACACACAGGATATCATGAGCATGAGTCCACACACAACGAACATGCAGATGTCTGATCTAAATAGATCGGTGACGTGACTGGCATCAAAGTATGGAAGATAACTCATATATCCACAATGGTATCTCAAGTCAAAGAATCATTATGCTACTCAACCCAAAATATTCCTATTGACGTTGGTGTACCATCTATTAGGTAATCTTCAGTGAGTCGTTCAATGTTTATCAAATAAACACCTACATGTCTATACGAGTCTCGCAAGACTCATGGTTCATTGGGATAAACCATCAGACCAAGTTTGATATACGACATGTACTGGTCTCAGCGGATTTTATTAACCGACCCGTGTCAGTAAATCTTGACCATGAACTTAATTTGATAATATATTTCTAGTAGTGACACTTCCCAATGTCAATTACAAGCTACGTTGTAATTACGCACTACATTATATATTATCGGGTCTTTAACTAGCATATATATATGTATATATATATATATCACTAAACACGATTTAGTTTCAATCTAATGAATTAGATCGAATATATATAATAAAAGACAAGAGGTGCTACCATAAATAAGAAATATTATGGAAAAATATATTGCTTGTATTCATGAATCGGACATAAATACGATTTGGATTGGCGCTCCGAGGACCAAGCCTAACAATTCTCTCACTTGCTCAAGTGCCAATCCACGGTATCATATACACATCTTAATGTGTATCACATACGCATGGCCCTTAAGAACTCATCTAGCGCTCAAAAGGTAGGCAACAACAAGTAAGCCCGCTATGACATATTGAGTTTTTCAAACAAACCCAATTGTTTCCTTTAGCCAGCATCATTCATATTTTTTTTTGTAGAAACTAAGTTCTACATTAATATGACTCAGATGCTACATCAATATTGTGCTACTGCTACTGAGTTAACCAAGTATTTGTGGATCAAATCCAAAATACTATATAGACAACCGCAAGCACAACACCAATTCCAAACTTCTAATCTACAATGTCACAGTGCAACTTCATAAGTCGATACTTCATAAGTTGCAACTAACTCCACTCTCATAGTGGAATCATCTGTGACACTCTCACTGCATCTTTTCTGACTCTTTATGACGTAGATTGTCTAACGTCATAATTAGACTCATAACTAATCTGACCCTAATGGTTTCAAACTTTATTCTCCATTAATTAGAAACTTGTTCTTAATATCTCAAAGATAATAAAGAAAATGTTTCAAGACATATCTTATGGTCTAGAGGATATCAAAATAACTCGTAATAATTACGATTAAATTGATATCTCGAATCACACTTAATATAATATTCATTATGCCATTATTTTATGATGCATAAGATTGACTAGACATTCTAATCAATTTCTCTTTCAACAAAGGAATCATCATTCATGAAAGATGAATATTATATATGATAGACACACTAACTGTCAAACAGTTATACTAACTATCACACATATAGTCTCATTGTGTCTTTTATTAGATCATATATAATGTACGACTAATGGGAGCATCTATTAAGTCTCTTATTTTTATATCATATATAAAAATTTATATCAGATATAATAGAGGCCACTCCCACTACTTTCACGGAGAAAATAAGACTCAGGTAAACCTTTTACCTAATTGACATCTCATTATTACCTTAATAATGATAATTTCATTATGATGTAAAATACTAGAAAGAACTTGGTATGCTCCCACTAACCCTTCTATCTCATATGTATTCTCTACACTTTGATAAAATCGGACAATCTGACTGATATCAAAATTAGAAAACACAATTTCTAGAAAGCTCATCCGAGTCTACAATAGGCTCTATAAGCTAATATACCAAATAGTAATCTTAGCAGAATACAAACTCTAGGGCCATTCCAGAATGTACTCTTCAGTCAAAGAAATCACAATTGATCTATTATCCGAAGAAGTCATTCAAAAAATGTCACTTTGTATTCTTTAGCTAAAAGGCACAATTTAATATCATCATTAACCAACAGATCTTAAATTTTCAATCAATGCGACTAGAGACAAGTTTCCTCAGAATCTACAATAGATTGCTGAGTATAACTTTTCTCATTGTCATACTATAAAGGTCAAACCTTTAATAAGCTCATTGTGATTTTGCTGCGTAAACCATTTGCACATTTTATGAACGATTCATAATGTAAGCTAAATCAAGTTCCAAACTTGATCGTAATAAGTAATGAACAATCTTAGATCTATGGTTTAATGCTAATTTCTGGAATCGATATCAAATACCGTTCACACTATTAGTTATGGATAATTTTCTTTGATAAGAAAACAACAGAACCATCCAGTATCAAATACTTTGCAAATGATTCTGACATCCTATTAAACTTATATGGAAGAAAATAAAGGATATTTTCATCTTATTAATTATGTAGTTCCATTTCTAATTTATCACTCTCACATTTGACTTCAATAAGTCAAGTTTTTTTCTAAAATGGTCAACATCTGATGTTATACATTAAGTAATAAAATAATTTTATTACTCGGGATCGTAGAAAAGATATTCTATCAAATAGAATACAATATTCTATTAATAGAATAAATGATAAACTTATACTCGTACCTGCAAGTCGCAAGTACTAGCTATTATATAACCATTATACAAAAGAAAGATTCAAATCTCAAACCTATTAAAGATTCAAATTTTCTACTTGTGCATATCATATACGTAACTGTAGAAACTAATGGAACTTTAATTAAAAGAATGAATTAGTGTTACTGGAGCATATCCCCAATTGTATTGAAACTAACTCGGCAACACTCAATATCAAACGAATCAAATCATATATAAGATTCGATTATTCCCACTTATCAATTTAATAAATATGGAATAGTGGAAGAATTATATTGAGTAAGAATCATATTCATTGAATAACCTTAGAACTAATTGCCTTAAATTCATATGTTTGATCATATCAAACATCTTTGAACAATTCAAAGACTCACGGTGAATTTTAAAGATACCGTTTTCAAAACTTCAGATCGAATATTTTTGAACCAATCAAAATATTATATCCGCGTTTCATCAGAAACATATAACTAAGTCACGACAATTCATTGACTAAGTTACGAAGTAAAGAAAACTACCTTAAGTAATTTATAATTCATTAAAGTACATACATCTAATGTATCAATTTAATACATTTTCTGGTCCAATGACAATTATTGGTTAAATGAGATTTAATCACATTCCCGAATACAATATTCATTAAATGGATAAGGATATGTAGTGTGATCTGGTATCAGACCACCCTTTACCATATGGAATAAGCATTTAATGCTTAAGTGATGAAATCTCATAAAACAATGTTCTAAGTTATTTACTTAACCGAATATTTTTCTTAATGTTTATCTATTGGTCAATGACACTACTAGTCGTTTTAAAATATGTAACAACTGTTTACAGAGAACAAGTAACTATCCAATAGTCGCAAGTTCTGATATCAAATATCGAAACAGTCATTCAACAATATTTCAAATAACTAGACGGGAGATCTGATATCCAATATCTACAGTTGTCGTATTGTGAAAATCGATACACAACTATACACATCTTCTTTCTTTAGCTTTATTATTTACCTTCAACTATTTACAACATTTGCAAAGAATTGAAAAGCAAATAGTGTCTGACACGTGACCTCTGAATGTCACTAAAGCCAAGAAATGTCATTATCACATAAACAATTACCTAATGGGTTTTTCTTAATGACAGTGAAGAATCTCGAGACATGAACCAATTCATGTCAATCTTTACTGCATAAGAAACTATTCTGTCTATAATGATTATATCATAATCTATTCTAATGTAGAACTTATTCTAAAATCTGCAACCATAATTGAAGTCAGAAAACATATATAAAATATGCATGCAGTGGATAAAAGTTTAATTCTATCTAAAAATAGAATAAGGAAAATACATAAGCGACAATTATCATAATATTACACACTGCATCAGTTAATGATTTTTAACCTAGCAGTGTCTCTCACTACTTTACGTAATATCGTAGTCCCCAACGGAAAATAAGAATTCAATAATTAAATCGAATTCCATAATGGGAAGTGGACCCCATAAATATACTTCGACTCACAGCTTTGGCACATTCTCGCCTAGGTATATTCACGGGTAAACAACTCATTGTCAATCACACTTGCTGTGACTCCTGATTTTGTCCTGACCGTTTCTCGGTGTGACAGCTTTGGTACGTTCACAAGAGGCGTATCAAGGCTTCACTTGTCAATGAAAAACTCAAGCTATCGATGTAGTCCTGACAGCTTTAGCACGTTTAGGATTTCCACTTTCACTTGAATTTGTCTCTTATCATATAAGTTTTAACGGCGCAAATGAACTACCTTCAACCATAACTGCACAGCTTTGGCACGTTACAACCACATCATCATGAAAACATTTACATCTGTATTGACAATGCGGATGAAGAAACAAGTATTCCTAATACCAGTCACTTTATAAATCCTTATTTAACGGGGATTTTCCTAAAAGATGTAATTCACATTATTTAATAGAATTAAATAAAAACATGCATGTAAAAAAGTAAAGATTAGATTTAATATCAAATTTAAAGGGCTAATCATATCAGGGGTACATAATCAGACTCGCTCTGATACCATTTTGTTGGGATTTTATCAGGGCGGCGCAACGGAAGAAGCGCGGTTCGGGTGAAATCGTAGTTTAAAATTTTTAAACTTACGAATAAATTATTCAATATCCAACATTAATAATTCATTCATATTTCACATAAACATATGTATTCGATATCAAATAATGACATAAATAATATAGAAACACCGCGAAACGTTTGCGAAAATATTTTTTCGCAAAATAGCATAAAACGTGTTTCCGGCCAAACCGACCGACCAATGCACATGGTGACTGGCCAGGTCAGCCCCAAAAATATTTGGACAGTTGTGGAATGCCCGAACAGTGACCAATTCACTGTTTTGGCAGCCGTTACCCGATAACACCATTTTTCACCGTTTTCTCGTATTTTCACTCTGAAATAATTTCCGATAAATATTTTTTTAGGAAAATTAAAATTAATTAATTTATTATAATTAATCAATAAATAAAAAATAAATTTTAATCTGAAAAATCAGATTTATCAGTAATTGTCGTGAGACCCCTAAACTTTACATTTTGATCATTTTGGTCCTCAAATTGTCAAATACATATTTAAGTGATTCCAAATCAATCCCAAAATGATTTATACATGTATAATACATGAAAATACAAATTTCAACACAAAATCCAAATTTTGGTCAAATTACCGAGAGGGTTCCTTATTTTCAATTAATTGCAATTTGGCCCAAATTGTTCAAAACAAGTCTAGATCAAATCCAATCAATCCCAAATTTGATATACATCATATATACATCAAATTACATCACATATATGAAAAGCCCCAAATTTGGTAAATGTTATGAACCCTAATTTTATAATTTCCATAAATTGACAAATTAAACCAAATTCAGCAAATTCAACACTTTAATCCAATCCTTACTGCACCAAACAAGTCTCACCATCATGAAACCACTCATGATTAATTCTAGGTAATTTATGAATGGCTAAGCAACTCTAGAATGGCAACATCATCAATTTGATTGGAACAAGCAACACTCAATATATTTGTAACTTGTTAATAATGATGACCTTTATCATTAAAGAAAAGCTTTACAAGTGAACCAACCAAATCATGTCATTTCCTAACACTTATCATGGTAAAGATATTTATTTTTAAATTAATTTAATTATTTAATAATTAAATAATTAAATAAATTAAATAACATATATATTTAATATATGTATTATATTTACATTAAATATCTCAAATACATATATTAATGATATATGTCAAATATCATAATTTGATAATTAATTAATGTGTATTTAATAATATCAAATATTAAATACAAATACACATTAATTAAGAAATGACCATTAAGTCCATTTGCATGTATTTTTCGTTTAACGGTTAAACGATTTATAAATAATCTCCATTATTCATAAAAGTTACCCTAGTGCTCTACGAGTATATTTCATTAGTGAGATTCTCTAGATTCAGGCATATCTGTCACGAAATTAAATTTCGTGTCCATAATTCACCCACCCATAAATTATGACGACCACGGATAAACTCGCTAAATCATACAGGTCGAGGTCATTGCATACGTATAATTCCTCCGTCACGGGTATTCGGATTATCCCAAAGATATAGATATAAACGTCAAATCTCTATAGGTATAATATTGTCGACTTATCTATTAGCAATCTTCAAAAATAACACTTGTAACTTACTTCCGAAATATACCACGGCCATGGATTTAATATATTGCTAATAATATTATGAATACATGTGCCCTGTACACAGGAATGACGGATCCTATCTTGATACACACATGATATCATGAGCATGAGTCCACACCCAACGAACATGAGGAGGTCTAATCTAATTAGATCGGTGACGTGACTGTCATCTAAATGTGGAGGATAACTCATATATCCACAGTGGTATCTCAAGTCAAAGAATCATTATGCTACTCAACCCAAGAAGATTCCTATTGACGTTGGTGTACCATCTATTAGGTAATCTTCGGTGAGTCGTTCAGTGATTATCAAATAAACACCTACATGTCTATACGAGTCTCCCGAGACTCATGGTTTATTGGGATAAACCATCGAACCAAGTCCGATATACGACATGTACTGGTCTCAACGGATTTTATTAACAGACCCGTGTCAGTAAATCTTGACCAGGAACTTAATTTGATAATATATTTAATTTGATAATATATTTCTAGTAGTGACGCTTACCAATGTCAATTACAAGCTACGTTGTAATTGCGCACTACATTATATATTATCGGGTCTTTGTATATATATATATATATATATATCACTAAATACGATTTTGTTTCAATCTAATGAATTAGATCGAATATATATAATAAAAGACAAGAGGTGCTACCATAAATAAGTAATATTATAGGAAAAGGTATTGCCCATATTCATGAATCGGACATAAATACGATTCGGATTGGCGCTCCGAGAACCATCTCTAACACATATGACACACTCACAAAGTGGTTCTTTGCTTCCAAGTATAAGAGTGTCGAAGTAATAAAATAACCCGCTAAGTCCGAGATCGATCCACATGGAATATATTTAGTAAAATAAAATAAAAATTCGAGGAACAAAAAAACTGAATTGATTGAAGATATAGGCATTTCTAAATTGATATTGCAATATAAAATAAAATACTGAGGTTAAAGAATTCACTCTTGATATTTCAAGTATAAACTAATTTTTACTTTTTATTAAAATATAAATTATAACTATTTTCTAATCAATTTATTTCTTGATTATCAGGTATTAATTATGATAACACATGTAGTCAAACCTGTCTATAATTAGCCATGTCAATGTACTGAATATGTCAAAACATGTAAAACTATATTATCTATAACTAATCTAGATATTTAATAGTTCACTCTCTCACAATTATGGGATTCAAGTATTATCTATGTCAATTGGGAAATGTCTACAACTAGTCAAGAGTTCTCAATAAACTGAAAAGAATACGAATTTTATTATGGAAATAATCAAAATTTATAAAATATTATATAAATAAAAATCACCTATATTTTCATACTAATAGCTTCATCGTTTACCTTAGTATGATGTAATTAGCTACTCATGCTTTAAATAAAAACACACATAATTTTATTAAATAAAGAAAAAGAAATTACAATAACGAAAATTAAAACACACAATAACTAAAATCCTTCACAAATTCTCAAAGATAGAAATTTATGGAGGAAGCTGAAGAACTGAGGTGTTAAGCACTTCTATTATGCTTTTGCAAATTGCAAAAGCAAATTATAAAAAGTCTTTCTTGTTTTTTTAATCATTTGCGAATGTTTGGCAAGATTTTCAATGACTATTTGTCTTCTTTTGATAATTGGCCAATATTTTACCAAATTTGTCAACCATTCACTTTCGGTGGGATTGTGACATATTTCTTCTTTTTTTTTTTTTTTGAATAATTGTTATCTTGTGTGGCCGGTTCTACTATAAAATCATCCAACAGCGAATTAGACATAGTCAATCTTTTTATATCCCATTCGAAATCAATTTCCATGTTTCTTTTAGGCTTCTGGGCCTTCCAAATCTATATTTCATATCCATTTTCCTGTTGAGCATCAAAAGTAGTATTTTACCTACACAAGAATTAAAAATCACAATAAATATACATAAAATATAAATTTAATTATTATTTACAAAAGTATTGATTTTAAGATAATAAATGAAACTAAAAGTGTAAAATGACGACTTCTATCCTTTATTAAATGTACATTTTTTAGACTCCATCTTCCTACGCTTAGCTTTGAACCAATCATCAAGACATGATTGGGCCTCCAATGATTTTGGAGGCCCCCTGTTGAACATCAAAAGCAGTATTTTATCTACACAGGAATTAAAAATCACAATAAAAATACATAAAATATAAATTTAATTATTATTTACAAAAGTACTGATTTTAAGATAATAAATGAAACTAAAAGTGTAAAATGACGACTCCTATCCTTTATTAAATATACATTTTTTAGACTCCATCATCCTACGCTTAGCTTTGAACCAATCATCAAGACATGTTTGGGCCTCCAATGATTTTGAGCTCATGTTTGACCGAGTCTCATCCAATACACAGACTTCAACACTAAACACTTGCACAACTACAATTGTTGACACTGGGGATGCTAGATTATCCTTAACAATTAATGCTAAATGTGTTGCTTCCACCATTCCAAAATGTTAAAGTTTGCAATTGTACATGTACTATCACCAATTTCAAAAAAAAAATTGTTAGATAAACATCAAATTCGATTGCGGCACTTGTTACCCTTGGTTGCTTTTTTTTCCCACTTGAGTAGGAGTTGCCTTCTAGAAATGTTGAACTATATTGCTTAACTTCAGTATATTGGGAAGGTGATGGGGCATTCTCACCAAATTGTGAATAATATTCATTATATAGAAGATCGCTAATAATTTTATTAACATCTACTTGTTTATCTAAACATTCATAATAAATATATAAATAATCTTTAAACCATTTAATCTAGTACGGGAATCAAAATAGAAATAACCAAGTTAATTAAAGGATTATTTTCAAAATATTGGCACCGTTTAATTTTCATGATTGCAACTGAATCATACAAGTATTAATCATGCTCATGTTCTTGTATAACAGCGGAAACATTAATACATTCATTAATAAATAAATTAACAGTAGGATAATAAATACCATACAAAGTATATGTAGCATCATTAAATATATTTAATAGATCTAAAAATTTTCACAAATATTCCACTGTTGAGGATATAAAGTAATATCGCTAACATGTGATATTATAAAAGAACATAATAATTCATTATATGCATATGACTCATTCAACAATTCATATGTTGAATTCCAACAGGTTGGAACATCTCTTGGAAAAAAAATTTAGGCTTCCTTACAAAATTTATACAATTCTTTCATTATTTGTGGATGTGACCATAAATAAGATGTGACAATTTTTATTAGACTAAGATGCTCATGCAATGTTCTTAACTCATCTTGAACACATAAATTTAAAACATGACATGCACATCATATGTGAAAAAATCTACCATCGAAAGCAGGTTGATAAACAGTTTTTAAATCAGTTATATATGTAGTGTTTGCAACTACGTTGTAAAATGAAATTGTAAATATTTTATTAATCAAATAATATTCTTCAAAAAGAGTTTTAATAATTCCATATATATTATTAGCAATGTATCTTTCATAAAAACTCTAAATGTAATAATTCTTTTTTTGTAAATTTCATTTATCATCAATCCAATGACATGTAATTCCCATGTATGAGTGCACATTCCATTGATCACTTCAAATATGGCTACATATGGCAACACATCCATTAAAATTAGCAAAATATATTTGTAACTCTTTTTTCCATATTTTATAAAGTTTGTGAACTGTTTGTGTTACAATTATTCTTGGAACACATTTTGCAGCAGGATTTAAAGCATTTTGACAATAATCAACAAAACCTACTTTTTCACCAAAGCTAAATGGCAAGTGTTCAACAGAAATAAATTTTGCTAATTCTTCTATATTATTTGTGTCAGAATAATGAAATAGAGAGGCAGAGCTAGCGTACCCGGTTATTTGGGTTTGTGTTCAATTAATACTTGCTTCAGATGCGTGCTTATTTGTAATATGCTTCCATAGAAATCCATATCTGTTGCTAGATGAATAATGTTTATTACAATATTTGAATATAGCGAGTATCTTGTAGATGTTATTAGGATATTGTATTTTATTATAGTGTTTCTTGAAGATATCATATATTTTTTGTCTATCAGTATCCTCTGCCGCACTTTGATATTGACTTTCTTGGGAACAGTCAAAATTGGACAGTGGTTTGACATGTTGAAATCATCAATATCTTCAAAATCTTGTTGTATTGGAGACATGAGGCTCTTAGCCTTATCAGCAATATTTCTCATTGGTCTTGAAGATCCTCCGCTCAATATTTTTTCATATCAAAAAATAAATTGTTGGAAACTTAGAATGTGAATAAATGAATTGAGATATGAAATAAAATAAATTATTGGAAATTTGAAATGTGAAAAATCAATGGAAATAGAATAAATTGTTGGAAACTTGAAATATGAAAAAATGAATTGAGATATGAAGTATTTACATATATAGAAAATTTGAAAAAAAAATATATATCGTTGCACTATTTTGACCATAGCAATTGCAACAGTTCCTCAGGAACCAAACTGTGATTCGGTCTATTCGGTTCGGTTCCCCAGGGTTTGGTTTTGGTTGGTTTAACCGACAGTTTCGGTTCGGTTCGAGGTTCAGTTTGTGAATTTTGGAGAATCGGAACAGAATCGGTTCTTTGGCGATTCTGATTCAATTCGCGGTTCAAAATCGAACTGGTCAGAACTAAATCGTGGGTTTTACATGCTATGCTTAAATTTACTGGCGGTGTTTCCAACATTTCAAAAAAAAATTTCCAGAAAAGACTTTGAATTTTGAATATTACACGATTTAATTACATATCTTTTAATTTGAAGAGAAACAAAACACATGCTCTATTTAGAGATGTTAATTGCTAAACTAGTAATCAATAATCATTAGAGTCTGCTATACTGTTGGAGCTGAAAAAATGGAGAGAAAATAAGAAATAAGAGCTTTATTGGTCACATTATTGGTGTTTGTCGGAACTAGGGTTGATATTTTTTTCTATTCTGTTCCATTCTAAAGGGATCTTATATAAAAAGAATATCTCAAAATTTCAAGCGGGACAAAATTTTAGTAGGATGAGATAAAATTTAACGAGACATGATAAGATTTAACGGGATTCAAGACGAGATTTAATAAGATATGGAATGAGATAATTTTTTATCATGGAAAAAGAGACAGGACAAAGATAAATTTTTATCATGATTATATAAACAAAACGGGATCAGAATGACAAATCATGGCATGTTCGTCCTATTGCCAACCCTAGTTGGAACGTTATGAGTGTCAAAGAGAGCTCCAAATAAAAAAAACCATGCACTCGTTAAGCTTCTGAGTAGTTTTCTACTTTAGAAGGAAAGTGTCATTAAAAGAGTGCATTTCTTATAAGCTCATTTCTAATGGATTTGGATTCTGTGCTTAGTTAAACCTTGTACTGGTGTGTGTATTATTGATAGTTATTTGATAATAATTTATATATAATTGAATCTTAACCGTATATTATTATTAAAGCACACATGACAGAATAATATGAAAAACTTTACACTGCTAAACTCAATACTATATTCAAATTCATCTTAATACATTTTTCAAGGGATGCGAGATGTAACACATAGTATAAATTTTCTCAATGTACGGATTGAGGTCATACCCATCGGCTGAAACAATAACCACCAATTACAAAACAAGCATAGAATTTGCAAAAATGGAACCAGTGAGCCCCATTTTCATCTATAAGCATGGCTTTTTATAGAGAAGAACGACAGAAAATTGAACTATAGGAGCAGCACCAAATACTTGCGATAGCGGCAAATTAGATGAGAATAGAGAAATCAAATTATTATTATTTTTCAACTTAGTTGAAGAGGATAAAATCCACCACCACCAATTGGAGATATGTTTTTTTTTTTTAAGTAAATCGTTAATTGCCTATGATGTCTCCTTTTATGTGCGGTCCCGGACGTAAGATTCAGGATCTCATCTTGAGATCCTGTATTCGAATTCAGGAAGTGCGTTTCTTACAAGAGTCTGAGACATTCGAAGATTTTACCTGCTCTACTACTTAAGTCCGAAACGTGGACTCTTTCAGATGATGATGATGATGATGATGATAATAATGATAATAATAATAATAATAATAATAATAATAATAATAATAATAATTATTAATTGGATGATCATGGAAGGTTGCATATCACTTTTAGGGCATCGTATTTCAGTACCAAATTAATTTTCACTTTTGCAAAAACACACAAATGTAATTACTTGGTCAATCAAAATGGTATATTTTGTACTTCCAATAGTTTTCATATGAGATTGGAACACATACAAATTTTTGAAATATTACAAATTTGCATTACCAAAACAAACAACAAATGAAACTCAATCTCACCACCTTTAATAACCATTAGGTAATTGAGGTTCCGAGGTGAAGACGAAAGGCTTGACTCGATACAATAAAATCTTTTTGTCATGAAGAATGCGGTAAGTGTCAAGGGGAGCACCATGACCACTGATCCCATTATCAGTATCAGTGGGAACTTTACAAGTCTCCAATGGAGAGTCCTGGATGTAGGCTTTGCATTCAATAAGCTTCATTAAATTATTATCAAGCTTTGAAACAGGCAATGTTGCAAAATAGTAACCCTTTTCATCCGTTGCTGGACTCAGTATTGACTGAGTTGTCTCGTAATCATTCTCATCAGAACCATAACATGTTATTTTTGCCTTGGCTCCTGCATTAATCCATTAGGGCAAACATGCAAAAATTAATAATAATAATAATAATAATAATAATAATAATAATAATAATAAATCAGTTAAATACAAAAAAATAATATAGACTAATGTGTTAGCTTAACTTAATCCAAAAACTAGTTAACTTAAAAGTTGAGGCTTGGCAATTTAAACGGAAAATGATCGAGAAGCATAAAGTTGACATTTCATATGATTGAAAATAAAAAATACAAAATCCATCTCTTAAGATCCTTTAAAAACTACTAAAAATTAATAAACTAAAGATACCGGTCTGAGCCGATGTGGGAGATTTTCTCCAATATTCTCTTTCATGTGCAAACGCTTATATTTTAATTCATTTATTCATCTCAACCGGTTTGAGACATTTTCATCAATAATTTATTCATTAATTTGATTGAAATATGTGAATAGATCTAAATATATAAATCTCACGTACATTTTTAACAATGAAAACTAAATCTTAAGTTCAGTAAATAGAATTAGAAAGGGATAAAATTACCTTTGATTGGAGTAAACTTTTGGCCTTGTTTACATAAAACAAGGCCTTCAATGCAAGTGGGGAGTAGCTTTTCCGTATCTAACACCTTTGGATTTCCAAGTCCTTGTTTAGGGAGTACCCCATAACCATCTGGCTTGTCAAGGTCCGGTTTCATTTTATCAAAATCTAACTTCGGTTTAGGGATATAACCATCTGGCTTTGATTTGTCAAGGTCCTGTTTGGGAACATTGGTAAGATCATCAATCTCACTTGGGATTTCAAAATCTGATTTTGGGATATCATTGGTGTAATCTTTAGGTTTGTTTAGTTGGTCAAGGTTTGTTTTTGGTATGTTATTTGGCTTGTAATTAGGTAGTGGGATTTGTTGATTCACATAATCAGTAGTGGCAGAAGCAATTGATGAAAATGAAAATAAGAGAACCAAAGAGGTTGAAAAGAACAAACGGGATCGAGCCATTATTTTTTGAAATTAAAAAGCTTTAGAATGTGGGTGGACTTTATATAGGGGAAGGACGTACGGTCCAATTATTTTTTGAAATAAAACTATGCAATAATTAACTTTAGAATTAGGCTCAATGATCGTGAATTTCATCTGAACGTGAGACGCATAAACTATTAAAGCTATTTGCAGCCATGTTCTATGTTGATTCAATTGAAAATTATATTTACCTCGTTCTAAAATGAAACACAAGGCTAATTAAATTACATTGCAACAAGAAATTATAAGATTCTACTTTATATTTATGGAGTTTTATGGGCCTAAATACTCAAAAGCTAACTTATGAGATGATGGTGGTCTTAAGTTATTATATTTTTAGTTTAAATATTGTTGTTATGAGAATATCTCATCAAACACCCTGTCACATACATGCTAATCATTTTGGCTCTAATTTATACTCAAAAGTTAGTTCATTAACTAAAATGTTAATAGATGAGTAATACCATATAAATATTCATGGACTTAACTCATACTCAGAAGTTAGCTCAAAGTTTAAGACTCAAAAGATAGCTAAAGATTTGAGAATTGTCTAAACTTTATATGCGTAACTCAAGATTCAATCTCAGTCAATGTGAGATAATATTCCTAACACTATGTATGCTCACGGTTCGGTTACGGTTGAAAATCGTAGCCGAACCATAACCGAACTGTAGACCTACGATTCAGTTGTGATTTTGACTAAAGTCGAACCGCAACCGTAACCTTAAATTGAACCGAACCGTACAGTGCAGTTTTGTTTAAGATTGAAACCGTTTGGATTTTTTAGGAATAAAATAATTTAAATTGTTATAAAATAATAAAAAAAAAATTAAAGATTTACTAAAGCATATATTGATAATTTATTTATTGTTTTGAAAAAAAAAACTTGCACTTAATTAAGCTACCTACGTATCTTATTGGGATGTAGAGTAGTAGATGAATAAAAGCTCATGTAATTCTATTATATTTTATTTTTAATAATTTACCACATTTACGTTTTATTCATATGGGGAAGGCGGTCCAGTTATTGAGCCTTCGGTATTAGATATGTTTGTGTTATCACACAAATCTTCAAAAGTTTCCGGCTGATTTTCTTATGTTGGGTTCTCTAAGAACTAGTCAAGGATCTAATAAGCATAAAATTGTGTGAATAATCAACGAAGTTTGCGGAAAAAGTACTCACATTGATCGGAAATGAGGATGTATGATTTCAAAAAATTTGCTCCTTTGTGTAGTGCTCCAAGCTCCTCATTTTATTGTATGTTGAGCTCCAAGCTTTGGTGAATGAATTCCAAACTCATGGGAGTAGTTTCTCTATCACCTTTGTTGACCTTTTTGTATGCTAGCAATGGAGAATTTTTACAACAAAATTTCCCTTTGTTTTTTGAAACTCTCGGCCAAGCCAAGTTGGGGAAAAAAAAATGCATGAAGTTCACGCCCAAGCGAAGGAAAAGGAGAGAGAGAAGTTGTGTTGACTTGTTTAATTTTCAAAAAATTAAAAGACATATACCAAATCAAAGTTTGGTAAAAGTCTTTCAAGCCTTTCACACTTGTGTGTTTTACACACAATCAACTACTAACAACTTCCATCAACTAAAGTGACAAAGTTGACTAGTGATGTGACTTGTGATGTGACTTGTGGGCCCCACTTGATTCAAAATCTGAGTGGGCCCGCAAAACATTCCGGGCTTAGGTTCGTTAATTCTGAATTAACGAATTTTCCGTTGCGACATAATTAAATCAAATTTAATTAAATAATTATGCCTAGCAAAATTACTATTAAAATCGCTCGTGAATTAATTCCAAATAATTTGTTCGCCCGAATTAAAACAATTTTAATTCCGTTATGAAATAATATTTCATTTAAAATATCGAATATATTATTTTATCGATTAATTCTAAATTAATCGTTCTCTCTCTCTTTTATTTGATTTTATCCCAGATAAATTTTTGCCGTAATTAATCCTAGATTAATTTTCTCTCTCTTCTAACTAATGTCAGATTAATTATGTTTGAGTCATACGTCATCGGTGAATCTTCGGGAAGCGACCCATGAGATCCATCGATATGTTGGCAGTAAATCCGGCCGTCGGACTATCCGAACACATGCATACCGGTACACGTTCTTACCGATTTACAAGACATGGTTGGCTTCTAGCAAAGCACCGTGCCTACCCAATTCTCCAGAAATATTCTTTAAGGAATATATATCTATGTCAGACGTAGTATACGTAGTATTGCGTATTACGATCCAGTATCGATATCACATGCTAGGCCTAGGGCTGGAATTGTGTCTGCCCCGTACGAAGCATATATCGGATCTCTGGTAATTAGTCTCTATAATCGGATAATCATGACCTAGTCATATTATCCCGATGATTGCAGTACTTAAGAGTACTAGTTCCGTATCCTACGTGATCATCATCTCCATATGACTGGTGTGATATTTTCATCTTGACATCACACCCAATACACTACGATTCTCAGTATACCCATAAGAGGCGTATACAGAACCTGTTAAAGCCCCGGATGACCAAAACCAAAGTATATTGATTGTCGCAAGTATTAGCGATGCAAGTCTCAGGTTAAGACCAAATACATCTATCCTGATTCGGATTCCCATAGACACATAGTCATACTACCAATGGGATTCTGAGAGGTCTATCCAGAGCGAAGCTGTTTCCGTACCATCGGTAAACACAACCTCTGATCACACTTGCATAAGTATCCAATACTTAAATATATAAGAACTATGATGTTATGCTCCCACAACGGCACAAGTGCAATACTAGTCTATTATGCATTATCGATGTCCAGTCTCGATAATACTACGACTATGGATATTTAATGATTAAACCTTAGTGGATTAATATTGTCTCATATCTTATTAATTCGGTACTAATCATATGGACTTTTATCATTTATATATCTTGGTAATCTAATTACAAATGATAAAAGAGCAATTTCCTTTGCCACATAGTTTATTTGTACAACAACACCATGTTCTGTACAAATATTGATGCTATGAGTCATAATTGTCCAACAATCTCCCACTTGGCCTATAGCCAATCACTCAGTGTCATACACCTGAACTATGTACTGGTCGCTCAAACTTATGCTGGGAAACTGCTTTCGTCAGCGGATTTGTAAGGTTATCATCTTATGCGATTTATTCGATCATCACATCGCCACGATGTATGATCCGAACGAATCAGATGAATTAGTCGAAGTACATACTTGGATCATTGATGAGACCGCGGTTCCTTAGCCTGTACTGTAGCCTAGCTCAGCTGCTAACAGAACTACTCCTAATCTAATTAGGAATTTTATAGATCCAAAATTGCTTCTTTTGCTGCCTCAGCTGCAGTAATATTCCGCTTTTGTTGTTTATTCGGCAACAGTATCTTGCTTGGAAGATTTACAGCTCACTGTTCCGTTATTCAAATTATATAGTACCCTTATTGCGATTTACAGTCGTTTTTATCGGTTTGGAAACTTGCAACGGTGAACCCAGTCACTTCAAGTTCTCATTCTCCATAACTTAAGAAATCATCATTAGTTCGTCTAAGATACTTAAGGATATTCTTACCATCAATCCAGTGACCATCATCTGGATTGGCCTGATTGTGACTCCATATGCTTAAAGCATATGAGACACCAGGTCGCATACATATTTTTAATGTATGAGTTCTCGGAGAGGGTCAATAACTTTTAGATCTATCCCAATAGATCCTTATTCCTAGAATAAATGTTGCATCTCCCAAGTATTACATGGAGAATTTTAATGAAAGCCAAGCTTTCACCGATTGTATTATGGGAATGTCATTTCCAAGAAATGATATGTCATCATTATATAGGACAATCATTGTCAGTGCGCTCCCACTAACCTTCTTATATACACAAGAATCATATTCGTTTTGAATGAAATCATATACCATTATGATCTTATCAAAACGTTGGTTCCAAGAACGCAATGCTTGCTTCAATCCATAAATGGATTGATTTAACTTACAAACCTTGTTTGCTTGTTTTGGCACGACAAAACCGTCAGGATGTTGTAAACATCCTCCAAAAGGTTTCCATTAAGGAAAGCGATTTTGACGTCCATATGCCATATTTCATAAATGAAATATGCAGCAATAGCAAGCATTATCCAAATCGATTTAATCATGGCAACAGGTGAAAAAATTTCGTCGTAGTCGACACTATGTCGTTAACGATACCTTTTCTGTATAAGCCTAGTTGTATACATTTGTATGTTGCCATCCATGTATGTCTTCCTTGAAGACTCATATAGTACCAATAGGCACAATGCCTTCTGGTACATCAACCAGTGTCCAAACTTAGTTGGTATACATGGAATCCATTTTGGACTTCATGGCACTTTTCCATAAAAGGAGTCGATACCTTGTATCACTTCCTCATACGTAGCCGGTTCGTCTTCCTCAATAAGATTGATATCTACATGAGGTGAGATCAGAAACCCATACCTCCCAGGTTGTTTTCTGACTCTCTCCGACCTACGCGGTTCTTGTGTATTCGAAGATTGTGGTACAGTTTCATCCCTAATGAACTGTTTGTGTTCCGTGAAGACTCGGTGACTGGAATAGTATTACTCCAATTTTCATCGAGTTTTACTTTCCTCCCGCTTACCACTGCATATAGGTATTCCTCTTAGGAAAACCGCATGGAGAGCAACAATTACATTGTTCTCTTGTGAGTTGTATAAGTAATATACTTTGGTTTCCCTAGGACAACCTACAAATATGCACTTATCTGATTTGGGTTCTAGTTTGGTATCATCCAAACATATGCCCAGCATTCCCAAATCTTCATGAATGTGAAACCCGGTTTCTTTCCTGTTCATATCTAATATGAAGTCTGTCTAACAGATTTTCATGGAACCTTATTCAAAATAAGTATTGCATTGTTTAATGTGTATCCCTAGAAGGAAATTGGTAGCTCAGAACGACTCATCATTAACCTTACCATGTCCAACAAAGTTCGGTTTCTCTGTTCGGACACACCATCAAATTGAGGTGTCCCGGGAGGAGTCCACTGTGAAAGAATACCATACTCTTTCAAGTAATCTTGAAACTCATATGTTCAAGTATTTTACACTATGGTCCGACCGTAATATTTTTAATACTTTTACCGATCTGTTTTCTTACTTCGTGTCGAAACTCTAAAAGTTTATGACTTGTGTTTCAAAAGATACACATAACCGTAACGCGATGGCACATCCGTAAAGGTTACGAAGTATTCACATCCACCTCTAGCCTAGCTAAAGATGGGCCCACTTACGTCACAATGAACGAGGGCTAACAGATCAGTGGCACTTGCACTTTTACCAAGTAAAAGATGTTTTAGGCACTTTGCCTAATAAACTAGATTCGTATACATCATTTGAATTAGAATCAAATCCGTCCTAGTATCCACTCTTCGAAAGTGTGGATATATGAGTCTTGTTTAATGTGTCCCAGACAACAATGCCACTTTTAAGTCTCAACATATTTATAAGTTTGAGCTTTTGTTTGTCATATTATATGTTTGAGATTTGTTTATATTCAAAATATAAATACTGTTATTCACATCTAATGTGTATATCTCAATATCATCTATATAAACAAAACACCTAGTGTTATGGAACATAAAGGTATAACTGCAACGGGTTAAACTAGATATAGAGATAATATTTCTAGTCAAACTAGGTACATTAAAACAGTCTCATAATTTAAGTACATGCCCAAAGGGCAGTTCCAAAACTTAGGCTTCTACGACTAAAATAGCGACTTTCGTCCTGTTTCTGACTCGCAGGTCAATCTCACCTGAAGTCAGTCTCCTACTAATTAGCAGATTCTGCACATCAGTACATATTTATGTACCACATCTAGTATCAAAAATCTAATTTTGAAACTAGTAGTGAATATGTTTATGACAAACATACTTGAAGCCGAAGCCTTGCCCCGCCTTCACTTCCTTCATGTCTGCCTTGTCCATACGGCAGTCACGCTTCCAGTGACCCCGTTTGCCACAGTTTAGGCAGACATCTTGGGATATGTCTTTTGTCTTCCTAGAAGACTATGATGATTTTGCCTTTGCCCTTTTTTATATCCCTAGAAGCCTTCGGCCAAGCCTTGACCTTCTGGGATGTTGAAGTAAGATGCGCATTGCGCTTCTTGGCTCTTTTGCAAGCTTTGGCTCTGTCTCCTTAGCATAGCCATTAACTCTCCAAGAGTTTTCTTTTACAATTAGTACTTCTAAGATCTATAATAGATCTATGAAGATCCTTCAATTCAATATCATACTATAAAGATCTAATCCTTAGTTCTGACAAAGAAATTAAGGAATTATTGCGGCAAGCATAACAGATTGAGCACTAAAGTTATCATCACCATGAGTCTTCCAAAACTCATGCTCCACTATTTGCTCAACTCCGGCCTAAGGCCCGAGATGTCACTCTATCAAATAAAGTAACTTCTCGGCTCACAGGACTATCCTGAGGTTCTATTCCCAATCTGAAAATTGAAGCCGCTTAAAGACATTTTCACCCAGGATTATGTTTTAAAACGCTAATCTTTCAATTATCTTGATTCCAATAGTCCAACTATCCAATCAATGATTTCGAGTACTATCGAATATAATGATTTCTATAGTCTAACTATATAATCAACTACTATTTGATTGGTTATAAACAAATGTATTGATTACCATAATCCAATTATATAACCAACTATAAATGAAGTAGTTTGAATACAGTCCAACTGTTTAATTAAAATAACAATTGAATATTAGTCCAACTAATATATTCAAAAATAATTAATGACGAAAAATTGAAATGAGCGCGTATTGGGAAGTAGTTAAACGAAATTGAAAATTTAATACTTGCCTCCCACTATTTTTCGGCGAGCCTCTAACTCTCTGTGGAGTACTCGGGAAACCTAGTTTCCTAGTGGGCTAGGATCCCGTTAAATAACACACAACCTTGACTTTGGCCAACAAGTTGTATGATATTTAACTAGGTAGATCTCTAAGATCAATTAGATCTCATCCAATTCCTAGATCCTTTAGGTGGACCTCCAAGTCCGGAACATATATCCAATAAATGCCAATATATCCAATATATTGCCTAACCTTTTTCCTCCAAATCAACTAAGCCTTGGCTTTGGCTCAACAAGCTTAATGATTCTAGTTAAGCGTGACCCATTGACAGTGGGAAAGCTTCGTAATCGAGGCCGATGAACAAGAAGTGACCTTGACTTTGGCCAACAAATCACAACTTGCCCAAGGCGTACGATATGGAACAAAGCCTTTATGATTCAAACACATCAGCGATGGACAAAGGCCTTGACTTTGGCCAACAAACCAATGCCAATCTTGGATCTTGAGAGAGAATCACCAAATGGAAGGAAATCGCTTAATATTTGTTGAGGGTTTTTCGCGTAAATTGGCAACCAATTTATTATCTTTGATTAGGTCTCATCATACACCCTTAAGCATGCATTCTAAAAGCATAATAAGGCGCGATAAATAAATTAATAATGATATGCGGATGGATATCTCACAAATTGTTCCTAGAACAAATCACTATATTTCCTCTCTCCCGCTAGCACTATTCATACTTCTACCCAATTACATAATACTTCTAAAGAAACCTCATTACATTGAGGGGAATTGGTGAGAAGAAAATTACAAAGAATCGAGAGATAAAAGGCTGGACACGCATGTCCAATTTAATAAATTCTAAATTTATTACAACAATTTCCAAAATTGCTCTCACTCATCTAATATCCATCTGATATACATTATTCATACAATACATCCATGTATTCACACAAAGCATGTTCTTCAATCAATCTAATCCAATTAATTAATCTTTGAATTAAGTGATCATCCAATGTTCAAACAACGATTTGATTTGCGCGAGTCCAACTCGTTTAAGAATAAATACTCAAAGTAAGTATTCTTGAATTATATCGAACTACAATTTTAAATCCGATTTAATTTGTATTCAATACTAATTCTATATTTAATTCCAAATTAAATAATTACACTTTATTAATGTGCCTTTTAGACGTAGATTCTAAATCCAATCTTTATGGGTCTCAAAGGCCCAATTAGTATCCAATACTATTCAATTAAAGTCTCATGGGCTTTTAATTAATTCTTTAGGCATGAGCTTTGGCAATTATGGGTCAAACCCAAGATGCCAAGGCCCAATTAGGAATCACCATATGCCAAAAATCAATTTAGGCCCATTAGACCCAATTAAAATTTTAAATGCTCAATTATCATATTTGGACTTTATGGAAATGGTTTTAGGCCCAATTGGATCCAACCAATTATCTTAAACCAAACTTGGCCTAACCAAGCCCATTAAGCCCAAATACAACAACATTAGCCAAATTCAAAATTAAAGGCTAATTTATTTAATCACAATATTCCAAATATCACAATTATTTAATTAAAGTGTATTAGCCATAATTAATTAATTAAATTAATATTTCCAAAAGACCAATTACACTAATTAATCATGCTTTAATTAATCAACTTATGTCCAACACAAATTGAAGCAAAATCAATTCATTTACATGCTCTACAAGTCACGTCAATATGGGATTTTTATATCCGATTTTGATTTCAATCCAATTAAATCAAAAATCAATATATCCAAGCATTTTAAACACATCTAATGGTCTAAAAAAACAAAATCACCATGACATTATAAGGTCCAAAGTCTCGGCCAAGGTAAGCAAATTTGGGAAAATTAATCCAATCAATTTTTCATAAAATTAATTATGCATAACTCTTAGTTATCATAATCTAAGCATACTCAAATACTCAATTTCATTAAATCATGCTCCAAGCAAAATTACCCAAATTCAAGATTATGAACCCTAATCCATTTCATGCTTAAATTAGGCTCTAATACCAATGTTGGGTTCTCTAAGAACTAGCCAATGATATAATAAGCATAAAATTGTGTGAATAATCAACGAAGTTTGCGAAAAAAGTACTCACATTGATCGGCAATGAGGATGTAGGATTTCAAAAAATTTACTCCTTTGTGTAGTGCTCCAAGCTCCTCCTTTTATTGTATGTTGAGCTTCAAGCTTTGGTGAATGAATTCCAAACTCATGGGAGTAGTTTCCATATCACCTTTGTTGACCCTTTTGTGTGCTAGCAATGGAGAATTTTTGAATAAAATTTCCCCTTGTTCTTTGAAACTCTCGGCCAAGCCAAGTTGGGAGAAAAAAATGCATGAAGTTCACGCCCAAGTGAAGGAAAAAGAGAGAGAAGAAGTTGTGTTGACTTGTTTAATTTTCAAAAAATTAAAAGACATATACCAAATCAAAGTTTGGTAAAAGTCTTTCAAGCCTTTCACACTTGTGTGTTTTACACACAATCAACTACTAACAACTTCCATAAACCTAAAATGACAAAGTTGACTAGTGATGTGACTTGTGGGCCCCACTTGATTCAAAATTCGAGTGGGCCCGCAAACACATTTCGGGCTCAGGTTCGTTAATTTCGAATTAACGAATTTTCCGTTGAGACATAATTAAATCAAATTTAATTAAATAATTATGCCTAGCAAAATTACTATTAAAGTCGCTCGCGAATTAATTCCAAATTAATTCGTTCGCCCGAATTAAAATCCAATTTTAATTCCGTTATGAAATCTAATTTTATTTAATATATCGAATATATTATTTTATCGATTAATTCTAAATTAATCGTTCTCTCTCTCTTTTATTTGAATTTTATCCCAGATAAATTCTCGTCGTAATTAATCCTAGATTAATTTTCTCTCTCTTCTAACTAATCCCAGATTAATTATGTTCGAGTCATACGTCATCGGTGAATCTTCGGGAAGCGACCCATGAGATCCCTAGATATGTTGGAAGTAAATTCGGTTATCGGACTATCTGAATACGTGTGTACCCGGTACCACGTTCTTACCGATTTACAAGACATGGTTGGCTTCTAGCAAAGCACCGTGTCTACCCAATTCTCCAGAAATATTCTTTAAGGAACATATAATCTATGTCAGGCGTAGTATACGTGGTATTACGTATTATGATCCAGTATCGATATCACATGCTAGGCCTAAGGTTGGAATTGTGTCTGCCCTGTACGAAGCATATATCGGATCTCTGATAACTAGTCTCTATAATCGGATAATCATGACCTAGTCATATTATCCCGATGACTGCAGTACTTAAGAGTACTAGTTCCGTATCATGCGTGATCATCATCTCCATATGACTGGAGTGATACTTCCATCTTGACATCACACCCAATACACTACGATTCTCAGTATACCCAGAAAAGGCGTACACAGAACCTGTTAAAGCCTCGGACGACCAAAACCAAAGTATATTGATTGTCGCAAGTATTAGCGATGCAAGTCTCAGGTTAAGACCAAATACACATACCCTGATTCGGATTCCCATAGACACATAGTCATACTACCAATAGGATTCTGAGGGGTCTATCCAGAGCGAAGCTGTTTCCGTACCATCGGTAAACACAACCTTCAATCACACTTATAAGTATCCAATACTTAAATATATGAGAACTATGACGTTATGCTCCCACAACGTGCACAAGTGCAATACTAGTCTATTTCGTATTATCGATGTCCAGTCTCGATAATACGACGACTAGGGATATTTAATGATTAAACCTAGTGGATTAATATTGTCTCATATTTTATTAATCTGGTACTAATCATATGGACTTTTATCATTTATATATCTTGGTAATCTAATTACAAATGATAAAAGAGTAATTTCCTTTGTCACATAGTTAATTTGTACAACAACACCATGTTATGTACAAATAGTGATTATATGGGTCATAATTATCCAACATCTTATTCATGATGTTCCGCCCTACACCAATCGTCAAGACACGTTTGAGCTTCTAACGTCGCTGGTTTCAACTTTGATCTTCTGTAATCAAGAATTTTGTCCCAAGCCAAGTACATCATCCGAACGAACTAGATTCTATTGATTTGTAGGACACTCGATCCGTTTCAGCTAAGCTAATATGATATATAATATATATTTCGCCCAGGTTCGTGAAGAAAAGTCTGACTTGCTTGGGAGATGTAGAGATAGGAAGACAAAAATCCCGCTCATATTAAATATCTGCTCTACTGATATAGTTAAGACTGGTGCCACTTATACCTCTCTTGCAATCACGGACAAAATTGAAAACAATTCTTGATGTTTTTGCCACCAATCAAGGTTAAGAAACTGCTCACCTACAAAAGCATTTTGGGGAAATTCAAAATTTGTCATTAGATATGCATTAATTTCTGAATTAATAGTGATAGTATTAATGAATTTTGATTTTTTATTTCGCTGTATTAACCAACTTCTGCCAGCAATAAGCTTAGATTGTTGAGTTGGTACACTAATTTGTTGTGTAGTATCATCTATTTGAATATTATATCTAAATTTTATGTGTAACTAAAAATTCAATCTCACTCAATATGAGATAATATTCCTAACAGGCTAACACCTCATCACTTGCAAACCGATCTTTTTACCTAGTTCTTGTTACGTTGTGAACTAGCTAATGTGGCTCGCTTCATGCATTAGAAGCCCCCATAAGCTTAATTTATATTCACTATCTCATGAGTTGAGGGTTGCCATAAACATATATTTTTAGTCCACAAAATTATTCTCACGATGTAAGATGTTCTTCTCAATTATATTCCATATATTATGTTAAAGAACAATCAGAGAATGCAATGAGTTTTAATTGAACAGAAACTTATAAAACGAAATGCAAAATCAACACAGAAACTTGCAATGTAAGTAACAAAAATTAATAATCAAAACACTGACTTGTAAGATTGAGGCTAGCGTATTAGGCTATGTCCTATAGTAGAATTTCGCCCCTACTCTTGTGCTCGTAGTTCGTTGGACGTCTGCCCCAGGATTCAACAATCTGTAGATCGAAAATCTGCACTCGATGTTTCGACCTCTGGTGAATTTACTGGATGATTGTTTTTCAAAGATCAGAAATTTGTATATGGAAGATTTTGTGTCTCAGAGATCATATGGATAACTTTCATATCTAATTCTGCAATATTGTTTTATATTTATAAACAAAATATAAACAGTTAAGTGATGAATGTGTATGTCATCAGAAATTTGTATATGGAAGATTTTGTGTCTCAGAGATCATATGGATAACTTTCATATCTAATTCTGCAATATTGTTTTATATTTATAAACAAAATATAAATAGTTAAGTGATGAATGGGTGTGTAGGCACTGCATTTTTGCATATAAGTCCCTATGATGGGTCTCACTTAGAGGCACTACCTTTTATGTCACGGAAGCCGCGGGAAACGGACGTCGGAAGGGGAAATTCAGAATAGACATGTCATCAAATTCATTTCACAAGGTCACTGTTTTCATTCGTGCTGCGTTAGTTACTTCGTTCGAACGTCAGGCAGATTGCGGGCGTTCGTGTAGCGTTCGAAGAGGCGTTCGAACGGTGTCGGTATTTATGGTTTTGTTGCTAGCCTCACACCCAAGCCCAATTAGCCCACCAAAACCCATTAAAATATTAATTAAATCATATACCAAATTAAATGAAATATTAATTAAATCATATACCAAATTAAATGAAATATTAATTAAATCATATACCAAATTAAATAAAACATTAAATGAAATCATGCCTAATTAAAATCAATCAACCAATTATATTCCCAATCAAAAATATTGTATTCCTAATTTAACAAATATTATGCCTAAACAACACAAATTAAATATATTAACTTCCTAATTAGCCAAATTTTGTCCCCCCTCAAATCTTAGGATTTCCTTGTTTGACACCAAATCAAATCCCCTTTAAATGCCAAATCTCTTTCCTTGTCAAGCAAGATTTAGCCCTACCCCCTTTGCCTATAAAAAGAACCAAATTCCAACCCTTGAAACCCCTAGTTCATTCACAAAAGAAAAGACCCAAGCTCATTGACACAACCAAACTCACACACACAACCCTCACAAATCAAACACACAGTCGAGACACATAAACATCAGCCACCCACTCCAACAAAACACCAAAAACAGTAATCCAAAACAGCCCATTTACCTCACCAAAACAGCCCCCAAGTCACGCCCAAACAGCGGCCCAAATCACATCTAAACAGCAGCCCCTTTAACCGCAAATACATGAGTCTAAAACACCAATAACAGCGATCAAAATACAGCAGTAAATCAACAGTACGACAGCAGTAAAACAGGGAGAACGACGGCTCAAAACAGTGAGACAACGAACGAGAGCAGTGAACCGGAGGAGTTGTGGAGCGCTAGCCCCTTTCGACGATCGTGTACCGTACGTCCGAGAGTTGACATAAAAGGTTAGACCTGAGGGTACTTTTCCTATTATTTCCATCTATCTTTTTTATTGTTTTATTCATCTTTGTCGCATGAGAGTCGTTTATTAGTGCATGATTGTGGCCCTTGAATGAATGCAAAATGTGTCGCCTCTTGTGGTATATAGGATGGAAACCCGGACATAAATTTCATAGCCGATTCCGAATGGACGGTAGTATGATCAGTACTCAGGATACAACTCCACGTACCACTTGAGTAAACGGCGCATATTTCGTTTGATGTTGTTTTGATGTGTTTATTATTCGTTATTTAATTTCTGCATGTTATTCGTTTGCGTAATGATGTGATCGAGCGCATGTGCTTAGTAAGTTGGATTAAAGGTCCCCTATTTTGAGGGGTTAAAACCTTTTACCACGATGATTTGTCGTGTCGGTTGATGTATATTCGGTTGAATGTAAGATGTGTTCAATCGGGTATACGAAGTCTGATATTGTTTCTTTTATTTTTATATGCATTATGATGAGATAAAGTGCATGGGCTTAGTAAGTGCGATTAAAGGTCCTCTATTTTGAGAGGTTAAAATCATTTACCACGATGATTTGCCGTGCTGGATAATGTATATTCGATTGGATGTAAGATATGTTCAATCGGATACACGAAGTCCAATATCGTTGTCTTTACTTCTTTATGTATGTATTGTGTTGTTTGCGCATGGGCTTAGTAAGTGCGATTAAAGGTCCTCTATTTTGAGAGGTTAAAATCCTTTACCACGACGCTTTGTCGCGCCGGATAGTGTATATTCGATTGGATGCAAGATGAGTTCAATCGAATACATGAGGTTCTACATTGTGGATTTGTTTGTCTATGTATGTGTTGCATGCATCAGGTCTGGTTCCATTCGAACGCGTTCTCGAACGCCACACGAACGCGAACCTTCTGTTTACCGTTCGAACGCGTTCTCGAACGCTACGTGAACGCGCACACATTTTCTTAGTTTCATCATGCATCAGGTCTGGTTTCGTTCGAACGCGTTCTCAAACGCCACACGAACGCGAACCTTTTGTTTACCGTTCGAACGCGTTCTCGAACGATACGCGAACGCGCACGCATTTTCTTAGTTTCATCATGCATCAGGTCTGGTTCCGTTCGAACGCGTTCTCAAACGCCACACGAACGAGAACCTTCTGTTTACCGTTCGAACGCGTTTACGAACGCTACACGAACGCGCACCCACTAAACTGAGTCTTTTTCATCAGATTTCGTGCATAATTGTCCCTAGTAGCTATCCATTCGTATGATGAACCCGATTGCTTTTCTGTATTACGCAAGATTGTGTATGTGTCGTTCATCTGTATTCCTCACATGTATGAGTACAATGTGTTTATTAACTTGTATGTTTGCCGTATGTTAATTTATCTTTATGTATGCAAATTGAGACATAGATTACATGCAAATAGGCTGTATGCAAATTCGGATATGTGTTACATGTAAATTTAGATGAACTTATTGATGTATGCATGCGAACTTAGGGGTAAATCATCCTTGGAAATACGTTGCTTAGGCTTGGTTAGATTATTGCACAAATCACATCATTACAAGTGGCATAAGTAAGGGACCATTCCGAACCCAACAAGTTTGAGGTCTTCCCTTGCGAGGGGTGAGTGCAGCCTTAAATCACATTTTCCCGGTTCACACCGGGTGGCGACTCCATGTTATTTCTCCGGTTTAGTTCCCCTGCGGGCTATTCCGTACTCCTAACTAGGCCGCGAGCCTGGAACAGCGTCGCCGATTTCTGTGTCCTACAGGGTGCAAACGTTTTTCCAACATTCTGTAGAGTTGTGTTCTTTTGTTTTTGAAATTACAAACTACAAAAAACCAAAAAGAAAAACATTTTTCTAGCACAATGATATTAATAAATCCCAATATATATTAAATATATATTAATTACAATGTCATACCATTTATCCACTCACTCCAAGCCCAAGCCCAAACTTCATTTGTCCAATTTAATATAAGTGTTTTCTAAACACTTATAAACATTTCAACTTCCATTTATATTTTAGATGTGAGACTACTTTCACTATTTCTATACAAACTCTTACATATTATTCATTTATAACTTTGTCCGATAAGTTTTAAACTAAATACAGACATAGTACGATTTTATCGAATTATATAGATGATAAGGTGCTTGTAAATTGAGATATTCTGAAGTTTCTAAAATAAAAGAATGCTTTTTTTTCTTTTTTTATTTCCTTATTATTACATGTATTAAGGATTAACTATAGGTGATCCTAATTTTAGTCCAAAATTACCGTACTCATGCCGAGAAAATCTTTGGTGCAACAGTGGTACCACGTCATCCATGTAACAAGTCAATCATCATTTGCCACGCGTGCTAAAAAGTCAAAAAACAACTAAAAAATAGGAAGAAAATTAAACATATTATTTTTTAATTGATTGGTGGTATCACGTCATCCATACCACTGTTGCACCAAAGATTTACTCATGCCTCATCCAAATACTATAAAGCTAGCATACGAAAAAATGATTAGAGACTGCTATTTTATAGTTCATTTTACTGAAAACTAAACTTAACTACACTACCATACTGATCCGACACTGTGCTAACCAAATATAAGGATGTGATCAAATGGTGGCACTGGAGTGCGCTGCCAGTGCCCGATTCTATTAAATCTGAAATTTTATTAAAATATTAATAAAATAATTTTATTTTATGCTCACTAAAATTTAGTATATCTAATTTTTTTTGGGTTAAAATTAAAATTTATCTCAGTAAAAATAAAATTTTGACCAAGTCTTCTTGTACCCATGGTCACCAACACAGCAAGCTCCTGTGTGTTCAACAAATTTATGCAGGCGCACGAATTGACAGTCAGATACCTGCAAACCTTCTTGATCAATTAATTAACGTACGCAAAACAACGGGCGTTAGTTGTTTCACATGGTCAAATTATCCTAATTAACTGTTTAGGCTTTCTCTTTGAATTAATTATCAATTCTGACTTGTTTGGTTTGAACTCTTCTAACTTTACCAATAACCTTGAGAATTGACGTTGACGAGGCAACTCCACAAGCTACATCCCATTTTTTTTTTTAAATCGTTGAAAATTTCACCGTCAAATTATTCATTTCGGATTTAACCGAAACAGGTAAAACTCTTGATTGTTCCAGACTTTTATAAGAAACACACTTCCTGAATTCAAATTCAGAACCTCAATATGATATCATAAACCCTACATCATTAAACCATGCCCCTTGAAGACAGCTATCTCCAATGTCTAAATGGATAAACACAAACAATCTAATACATATATTATTTTATCAGCATACAATGTTTTCAAAATTGATTAGAAGGGAAACTTAAACGGAGTTAATTTCTTTAAATTGTTGACTAATATATCATCCACATCATTATCTGTATAGTCATGATAATGATGGAAGCAAAAGATTGGAAAATAGGAATATATATTTGGTCTTTTAATGTATTATAATTTGTTTTTTATTTAGTTTCGTCTAGATGTTAATACGGTGTGATTGTACACATATAAAAACAGTCTTGTGTGTATAAGATAACGTTCAGATCTTGATCCATAAATGATTTTCTATATCTGGATCTTGATACAAGTATATTCAAGTTGTATCTCAAAATCAAATTTGTTAATTTTTTTTCCTGTTTCCTTTTTTTCCATGTTTATATATATTTATATTTATATTTTTTACAGGTCTGGATTTCTGAATATCCGAGTACAATTTTTTTTTTAATGAATATGAGCCAATTCTATATCTTTTTCAATACATTTCCCAAATTTTATTTATATAATAAGTCTTAGGCGTTAGATACAACCTATTTATTGATATCCTCATCCGCCTCCAACCTTCCATTTTACGAATAAGAGGAACCTAATGTTGGCAAAATAATGTCATTAAACAGCAATTAAACATGCACTTCAGTCAGATCAAACAACAAAAGTAGATCTAGATGCAATATAACCCTAAAAACAGTAAGAACCAGAAAAACCTGATTCGATTGTCCAAGTCGAGAAAGACTCTGTCCTTAAGAACTTATTGGCCCCGTCACAGGTGCTCTACGGATTCGAATTGCCAATGTTCTCCCAGGATAACTTGGATTCTACTTGTTCAAGGTGCACACCTTCACAAGTGTTTGAACTAGGATAAAATGGTGGATCTCTCTCAAAACCAAAAGAAAACAAAGTGTCTGTAGAATCTGGATATATGTCTTCTGTTTTTCCGAACCTCTTAATTAGGAGTGCATGACCCCTTTATAAAGGCATGGAGGGGTGCCATATGACACCCTTTGGGGTGGGGTTGCAACCCTCTATGGATTGTAACCACTCTAGCACCCCTTTGCCATACACAAAGACATATATACCCTTATGAAATAATTGAAGAATTTACAACACCTAAGTACCTAACTAATGATTTGGTGGCACAATAAATAAATATTTAATCATAATACATACTATATATATTGTCTGATAACATTATCTAATATTGCGTTCCAAATTTAAAATGAAATCTCAATTACTATATAAAACGTAGCAATGAAGGGGGTCCATTGCCTACTGTTGTTACAATACATTTTTTTTTTTTAAATAGTTGAAAATCCGTCAAACCACTCCTTCCGGACTTAAGCGGAGTAAGTAAAACTCCCGGCTGTCTCATACTCCTATAAAAAATGCACTTTCTGGATTTTGAACTCATGACCTCAATATGAGATTCTGAGCCCTAACCATCAAATCACGCCCCTTGTGAACGTTGTTACAATGCATACATAAATTAATCAAGCAAATCCAATTAACATGTCCTAATCCTTCTAGATAATTAATTAAAGGGTTATGTTTGCTTGAGTCGTCGTCGTTGTTTGTAGGGAAAAAATATTCGAGAGACCATATATTTTTAAATGCATCACTTAAGTATTTTTAAATCATTTATTAAAATTTCACCGTATTTAAATTATTAGTTTAAGGTCTATTTTATTAATTATTTTATAAGATGTAAAAATCTAATCATCCCAAATTTTTTAAAATAAGGTTTTAAGTCTCTTCTTTATATATTTATTGCACCTCATCTTATATAAATATCAAATTAAGGGGATGTATTCAATTGAGATTTTAAAAGATTTTTTGGGTTAAATAAATCTTGTAGTATTCAATTAAGATTTTTAAATAATCTAAAAAGTCTTGTGGTATTCCATTAAGACTATTATGATTTTTTAAAGAGTGTATCTAAGTCTAGTGATATTCAATCAGGACTTTAAACAAGTAATATAAAGTCTTATGGTATTGAAAAACATAATTGTTTTGAATGATTTTTTTATATGTGTGATTGTGTGAGACTTTTTAGTGAGAATTATAAATATCAAACTCTATAAAAATCTTAGCCTAACCCATGAGACTTTTTACGTAATATTTTTTTGACTGTTAGAAAACAGAAGATGAACATACATGTTAGCTCTTTGTGAACAAGTTATTTGCTTATTAGTAATTTATTCTTTTTTCTTTCAAACAAAATAATATGACTTTCTTTTAAATGCAACTGGTAATGTCCTTCCTCCAACCATTTTTCTTAATGAAATTCATTTTCGATGAGGAAAATTCTATCACATTTAAAGATAATTTCCTAGATTTTCTTTGAGGCCAGCATAACTTCTTCAATCGGATAAATGATAATATACAAATGGAATTTAGCACGACAATGATTTTTTTCATCGTTTTCTCGCTAATTTTTTACTTGTATTTTTTTGTTAAAAAAAACCCAATTTTAAGGAAAAAATATTTATCAATTATTAAGATCATTGATGCCGATGTGTTATCTTTTATTCATAGGTCAGAGACATGACATTCTATCACAGAAACTCAGAAAATAATCTGAGATAATTAAGCATTTTCATCAGTAAAGTTATCTACACTGTTAGTAAAATATTGATAGATTGCTTAAGTCCAGAAAATATTACCACCAACATAGCTTGTAAAGAAAATATAGTTGTAATGATTGAGGCATTCCCACCTAACCATGATAGAAATTATAGCATTGTTAATTCAGTGGAGGGGTGACCTGGACGAGAATGGCCCAAGAAAAGAATGTCTCATTGAACTAGATAGAGATTACTCATAATCGGATTAAAAGTTGGTTGGTTAGCATCATAAAAGTAAATATATATATATATGGTCCTTTCAAATCTTTTAAATTCTTATAATATAAATTTTTTAAAATCCAATAAGTAAAAAATCCTGATTAAAAAAACTGTAACAAAATTTTATAAGTCATTACATTCTTAAATAGTCTTTTAAAATCCACTGGACTTATTTATTCATAAATAATCTTTTAAAATATCAATTGAATACACCCATCTAAACGTATGTTCTAAAATTTAAACGTGAGACATATCGCTTCCATTAAAAGAATTAAGACAACTAAACTATATTTCGGAGATAGTTAAAACTTTGACATGTATCTCACAAAATTCAATATAAACAAATAACTAAATCATTTCAAACTTAAATATCTCATGGCCTGTTAATTTTATAAATTATGATTAATAATTGTTGGATAATAATTAATATGTAACTGAATATTAATGGTAGATTACTATTAAATAATGTGGTAAAAATTTATAAAAAATATAACAATAAGTTCAGCTATTTATCTTAACTAGATAATGACATGCGTGATGTTCGGGGCTCATATCATTAGTGATAAATGTAATAGATTAATATTATTATTTATGTATAGATTGTAATTCATGTTATTTTTGTGTGTGTAATTTTCTTAGAATAATATAAGGAGTTGTGTTCACATTTTTTGTAAGTGCAATTTAATTGGAATTTAAAATAATGTTATAACTAGACCTGGCAGGCGGTTCGGTTCCGGTTTGGAACCGAACCGAACCGTCCGGTTTCCGGTTCCACAAGTGTGGAACCGGAACCTTGAACCGAACCGGAACTGACCAGTTCGGTTCGAACCTTTTTTTAAAAAAAAATTCAAAAAAATATTAAAATAAATTACATTAATTTAATAAATAAATAAAATTATTAAATTGAAGAGCTTGAACTTAAATTTTAAAAAATTTAAGTTGCCTACGTATCCTTCAGGGGTGAGAGGAATCAAAGCTCACGTAGTTCCATTACAATTTTAAGATATTTCCCCTTTGTAAATTTACAATTTTGTAATTATCAATCATCATATTTGACATTATGTTCTCAGATGAGCTTGCCATTTTTTTTTTAAAGAAATAAGTAAGAAGAAAAAGAAAATTGAGAATGATAATAACTAATTGAGATTGAGAATAAGAGAATTGTAGAAATTGAGAGAGTTGAGAAATTGATATGTTGAAATAATGAAAAATGAATCCTATTTATAGAATTTTAGAATTTTTTTGATACCAAAAATGCCCTAAATAAAATCGTTTTATTATCGTTATTAGAGATATATTATGAATTTACTATATATATATTTTAAGCCTCAACGGTTGTTTTTTTGTTTTTTGTTTTTTTTTTTTGTTTTATTTTTTTTTTTTTGCATTAGGGCAGGAGCCGTTCATAAATAAATTACTTTAATAAGTTAAGGGTTTACCAATTATGGATCCCCAAGGGGCGTGACTTGGTAGTGTATGGCTCAAGACCTCACCTTAAGTTTCTGGGTTTGAATCCTAAAGAGTACGTTTCTTATAAAAATCTGACATAACCGAACATTTTACATGCTCCGCTTAAACCCGGAATTGATGATTTAACTGAATGAGTGATTCATGGACAAGCCAAATTGATAGTCTTCATTGTGAGCATGGAAAGATTAGGTGAAACGACAAGCAAAATACGGAATTAAAAACTACAAAGTTGACTTGATCCAATATTAATAAACCCTTAATTTATTAAAAATAAATTATTTATCCAAAAATTTAATAACAAACAATTAATGACTAATATCAATAACTATTGAAAAGTCCACTTTAGAAAGATGAAGTGCACAAGTTAAGTTGAAATTAGATTTTTAGACATTTATATGTAGAAAGAAATAGAGTCTAAAGTAAAGACCATCTCAAATTGTAGTAAAAAAGATCCAGAACGTAATGAAGATGAATTGAGGTAACAGGTAATAAATCTTGAGAAGCTTCCGAATCCTGGACTAGTATTACTGTCATCCACTACCCCCACCAACTTTTCCATTCACTACAAAAAGGCCCTTATTTCTTCCCCTCTCTCTTCATTCTTATTCTTATTTCTTAGTTCTTAATTTCTTTCAAAGAATGTGTGGCGGCGATATCTTAAGAGACCTCATTTCTCGGCCACGTGGCCACCGCATCACTGCTTCCGACATCTGGCCCAACTCACCCTTCGCCACTAATCCCACCCACGACATTGAACCCTTCCTTTGTCCTTTCAGCAATGACGGTGCTGATTATTCAGTCGGCAAAATCAAACCGCCTCTAATTACCTCCACTACAGGTACAAATTTTCGGGTTCTGATTTAGGGAGAATGCTTGTTAATTCTTTTTTTACTCGATCGAATTTTGGGATCTCATAGTAAATTATATGGGATTCAGATGACAGCCATTAGCCTTTTTTTTTTTTCATTTTATAATTACTTGCTAGTTATTAATAATAACAGTATAAAATGCAACTAAAAGAACAATAGAGATATAAAGGATGATCGTGAAAACATCTGAGATGCAAGACATCTATTTCTAATTTATATTTCGTTTCTGATTCACTTATAAATGTCTGACGCTGGATTTTAAACAGGTGATGAGAAAAAACCCAAGAGGCAGAGGAAGAATTTATACAGAGGAATAAGGCAAAGGCCTTGGGGAAAATGGGCAGCTGAGATTCGTGATCCAAGGAAAGGGGTTCGAGTCTGGCTTGGCACCTTTAACACACCCGAAGAAGCAGCTCGAGCATACGACAAAGCAGCCCGCGAGATTCGCGGCAAGAAAGCCAAAGTCAACTTCCCCAACGAAGATGACAGTTTCAGCATCACCCCTCCTCCTCCTGCTTCTGCTGCTGCTGCTGCTCAGTACCATTACAGTCCTGATCCCAGTTCCCAAGCGGCTGTTTGCTATCAGAGTTCGTCTAAAACTCTTGGGTTTGAATTGTATGGCGAGAAGAATTCTGGGTCTGAACTGATACAGAATTTCAATGTCCAGAACTTGAGTGATGGTTCTTTGGCTCAAGTGAATGTGAAAGAAGAAGAGGAGAAGAAGCGGAAAGCTGAAGAGGAAGAGAACGAAATGCGGAAGCTGTCTGAAGAACTTATGGCGTACGAGAATTTCATGAAGTTGTATCAGATTCCGTATCTCGATGGGCTATCACCTGTGCCTAATAACAATAATAATAGTAATAATAATGTGCAGGAAAATATTGTTGGTGATCTTTGGAGCTTTTGATGATGTTAATGCAGCTTGCCTCTGTTAGCTCCAACGCTATGTAACTTTCTTTTTGATGATTTGTTTATATGCTTGCTAATAAATGAAATTATATTTTTCTGAAGCCGAAATTGTACTTCAATTCATGTTACATTGTTCTGATTATCCCTCTCATTTTTGCCAATTGGGCATGTCAAATTACTCTGAATATTATTGTTATGTGTCATTGAATATGGTATCGGCGTTTGAACAAATTCCATCCAAACAAAAATCCATACAAATAAATATATGAGAGAGAGACTTTGCTACAAAACTTTCTTCTTTTTATTTATCACCCGACATCAATATCCGGAAAGAAATCGGCGGCGTAATTTTTTCAATATCGAGTATCTCAAATATCAGACAAAATTAGCGAGTAGGGTCCATTCACTGTCACTGCAAGTTGCAAATATTTTATTAAAGAAGAAACCAAGGCAAGTTGTGAAGATTATTTAATTGTGATTCCCATTTTCATTGTGTATCCCAGCTGCCAGCTGGGCTGCTGGTTTTGTGTTATAATTACGGCTCCAACCTTATTCACGGACCACGGTGGGCGCACATAGTTTGGCCTTATAGAGACTACTTGTATGTTTCTATTTTTTTTTTTTAATCACCTATAATTTATTTATCACATGTTGAAATGATTTTCACTTCTCAAGTCCGGGTTGGACCCGGGAAAAATTATCCAGATCCGAGATCCGTATAAAAATAAATTTATTTAAAATTAATATCATGGAAAATTTTAAATTATATAAAAATTGAAATTCACTAAAATAAAATTAAAATTAATCGGATTCATGTAAAAATTATCAATTAACTTCATAAAATATTTTAAATTTTATTATTTTTTTAAATTAACCGGATCCGGACATCTAAACCCAAATTATGTAAACTTGGGTCCCAATCTAGATCCGTACGTGTCCGTAAAAATATATTACGATCTTCCGGATCCAGATAAAATTGCCACCCTTACATGTTACTATGTCACTAATATTATAATATTTGTGTGATGTTAACACTATATTTTCCTATATTTATAAACACAATATATTTCCTATTGGAAAAAAAAATTTACTCTTTTGCTCAACTCTCACGCGATAAGAAGATAATAATGTAAATTTTATTAGCATTTTAAAAAATTTAAATTGACACAAATTGATTGATAATAATGAGGGTGAATGACTTATAGGTCCTATTTTATTATTATTATTATTATTATTAATTTTTTTTTTTTGCAGAATCACCTATTAAAGGTTGGCATAAAATATTGAATTCCTTAGTTCAAAAAAAAAATTCAACTATAATTCAGGATAAATTTTTATTTCAATTTAAAATTTTGGTTGATACGCGAATTTTTCTTCAATCCCAAATTACAATTGGAACAAAACTAAATGTCATAATTACCATTCCTACTAATATTCTAACATTAATAATACAAAATGCAATAATGATATTTTACTATAAAATAATAAGGATTTGATAAATAATTATGAAAAATTAATAATCTAATGAATATGCTAATTTCCCACTTATGATTTCCCAAAAACCACTCGATTTTACTTTTTATTCTAATTTTTATTTTTTCAAATATCTTTTTGGAGTTTTAAATGATAATTTTATATGAAAAAGAAGGATTCTATAAAAAAAAAATTAAAAAAATTGAAATATGTGTTAATTTAAACTAATTATTATCATAATAATAAAACTTTTAAATTATTTAGTAATTTTTAAACATGAATGATTTTCAATGATTTTTGGAGAATTTTGATAGATAATTATTTTTTTTAATTCTCGACTAATATAAAATATCAACTTTACCATTTTTAATTAATTTTTTTATTAATGTCCGTTTATTTTCGATTAATAGCAATACCAATTTTCAATTAACCTACAATAATGACATCCGTATTTAATTGGGTTGAGTCTCAGCCCAAACTTATTTAACACGTGGACATCCCAATTACCGTAACTTGAATGACACAAACCCGAACCGGCCCAATAAACAGCGAAAGCCTTATCCATCCACATGGAAACCCTAGAAGCCAACCCTTCAAATCACAGCATTCGTTATCTCCTATCTATCATTTAGCAGTTGCAAAAGAGAGACACCACTCACAGGAGAGATGGTTTCACTGAAACTCCAGAAACGGCTCGCAGCGAGCGTACTGAAGTGCGGCAGAGGCAAGGTCTGGCTCGATCCAAATGAAGTCAACGAAATCTCCATGGCCAATTCACGTTCGTTTTCACTTTCTTATTTTACTAATCTTTTTTTTTTTTTTAGCTGATCTGTTTTGTATCTGATGATTTTTTATATTTATGGCTTGTTTGTTTACCGATAATTCGATTTTTTTTTTTTTTAAAAAAAAAAGAGTATAAGAAATGAATGGCTAGAGTCTTATTTGGATCAGGGTTTAAGTGCGTGCTGAAGGTTTTAACTTTTAAGTTGTTTTATTTTCTATTCGTTAAGCGCTTACTTGATTAAGCTTATTTATACGAATTTTTGATAATACTGTAGAGCTAAATAAGTTGTTCTTGACTATTTTGGCTCTGTTATTTACCTAATTTGATATAGCGTTGGCAGAAATGGTACATAATTTCGTGCAACTTTTTGCAAGTGTTTTTTTTTTCCTGGAAAATGGGAAGAAAAGAAAAGTAGGTGATACGAACATATATAGTTATTTTCGCTAAAGGTTAATTTTTGTTTAATCTTTTGATTTTTGGGAAATTAATGATTCTGTACAATTGTTGTGTGTTGAATGTGTATCAAACATATGCTAAACGAATTGAGGACACACCTACCATTGACTTGTTATTTTTATTTTGATATTATATTGTTCTGCATTTTTTCATTTTTTTGTAAACACGCATGCTATGGTAATTATTATGGGTGCTGTCAAGTATGGAGCTCATAATTTTTCCCTGTCAATCAGTCATAAATATTGATCGTTATTGGATGTTTGTAGATTTTTTTTTTATTTGCTCCTGTTTTCATTGCTTTTTATCAATGTTTGTGTTTCAAATTTCAGGCCAGAACATCAGGAAGCTGGTGAAGGATGGTTTTATCATCAGAAAACCAACCAAGATTCACTCCCGTTCACGAGCACGCCGCATGAAGGAAGCTAAGAGGAAGGGTCGCCACTCCGGATATGGTATTTTTCAGTCATTATATATAATGAAAGGGAATTTGCAGTTGAATATTGTGTTTCAGAACCATTATGTTGGATTAGATGCCTTATAAAAAAATTCGATGTTGTAGAAATGTTGATCAGTAGGCAATGAAATTGACTGCTAATGTTTTAGCTTTTAATTTTCAAGATGTTTGAATGAAATAATAATTAATTAGTTTTGCTATCTGATTCCAGGTAAGCGCAAAGGTACAAGAGAAGCACGACTGCCAACAAAAATTTTGTGGATGAGAAGGATGCGTGTTCTCAGGCGCTTGCTTCGCAAGTATAGGGAAGCAAAGAAGATTGACAAACATATGTATCACGACATGTACATGAAGGTGAAGGGTAATGTCTTTAAGAATAAGCGAGTTTTGATGGAGAGTATCCACAAGTCCAAGGCTGAGAAGGCTAGGGAGAAGACTTTGTCCGACCAGTTTGAGGCTAAACGGGCAAAGAACAAGGCAAGCAGGGAGAGGAAATTCGCTAGGAGGGAGGAACGGTTAGCCCAGGTAAGGGCTTTATTAGCCTATAAGATTAGGAACTTAGAGCTGAATATTGACAATGATATTAGAGTTGTATGACTATTTGCCTCGCAGAGCCTCACAACATTATACATGTGTATTGCTTACCTCAGGTTCTGTGAGATAAAAGATGCTCATTTTGGTATTTCCTTTGATAATTTTCCTTGCAAACAACTGTGGTTCTCCAATTGTTTCATTTTTTCATTATGTCTTATTACTGCTTTAAATATGACTGCAAATAGCGAGGTTTTTTTTTTCCCACTGCTGTTTTAATTAGACTTTTTATATATTTACAGCCCAATGGATAATCTAACAATGTATATTTATCTTAAATTTCTCTCTTCTGATTATTCTTTTTCTGTGCACAGGGACCTGGAGGAGCACCAACGACTGCACCACCTGCTGCTGCATCTCAGTCAACTGAGTAAGTATATATATTGTGAAGTGAGTGTTAAAATGCCGCTGAATGTTTTTTAGTTTGGTAACTTTTCCCGCTCTTGCAGAGTACCCAAAAAATCCAAGAAGTGAAACGCCTAGCAAAGCACTGAAGGATTTTGACCCTAGATAGACACTCCTTCAGTTACTGTGGCAGAGTAGTTTTATTAAATTAGTGTTCTTTTTGTTTTCTTTTGGACCTTGTTACTTAAATATCGAAGATGAAAGGAGGTTTCTTGGTATATTGCTTAATTCATATACTCTGTTTCTTGTTGACTGGTTTTTATGTATTTGAGTTTTGGACCAAGTAAGTTTCAGCTTTGATTTTCTACTTCATTTTGATAGTGATTAAGTGGCAAAAGTCCCATGGGGATGGGCCTCCGTTATTTTAGGGCCAAGTAAGTGAATAATTTTTTTTAAATCCCTTGATTGGACGGATCGAGTACGAGTATTGGTATTTCCGTAAAAATATAGGTAGGTGAACAAGGACTCATATGGGGTTCATGACCCCGGTACGTTAGAGGCATATAATAAGATAGTTTTTGTACCCATTGATTAAACGGGATAGATGTAGATATTGATTTTTTTAATCATATCTGAGTTGTCATCCCTTCCGATTATTGGATACTCTGATTGCATACCATTTTCAAATCAATCTAGTGAGGGTAAGGTTACAGTACTCTTGAAATTAGGGTCATTAAAATAAAATATTTGATTTTTTTTTGGTATTAATTTGAAGTTAAATGTTGGAAATTTAAATTTATTGATTAATGGATTATCATTTCAAATTCAATATCCGTATGCCAAGGTACATTAGCTCCCCAAGAGTGTACCCTTATTCCAGTTTCAAAAGAACGAAAGTTCCGACAGTATATCATAAGGATGCATTTTCGTCTTTTCAAAGATTTATTTTATTTCAATTCGGGTTGGCAAAATATTGGATCGGTCTCGACTGGGACAGGTTAAGAGTCTCCAAATCAAGAATTCAAATCGAGTTGGGTTTGAGATTTAACATAGGCCTGAACTGTATTAGAAAATTTATTTATTCAATAGAAGCTAGTTAATCCATGGTGTTTTTCTCCACATAGGGTTGATAAATGAATCAAATTTTTAAATATTTATCTTCAAATTCAGTGTTATTTATTAATATTTTTAA
>SKCR01033080.1:0-38125 GCA_019454045.1 Zanthoxylum bungeanum | reverse complement strand
ATCCTCGCCGGAGGGACTACTTCGGCCAATTCATTAAATGCTGGCACAGGATGGGAAGTGGCCTCCCTGATGTCCTGACTGAGGTCTTCTGCACCGAGAATCACGACGCCTTTCCACTTTTTGGAGGTTCCCTTCGGCGTTTTCCTCTCTTTCCGAGCTTCCTTCCAAGCTACTTACCTTTTTGCTCAGGGCCTGCTCTTCCCCTATCTCCTGGATCAGCTCGGTTTCCCCTGCCCCGATCAAATGTCTCAATTTTCTAGCAGGTTTTGGGGGGCTGGCAAGTCGGCTGTGGTTGTTGGCGATGCTTTGGATGGTGGAGACAAGCTTTGGGTAGTCGGTGGGGCCGCCTCTTCAACCATATTTTTGGCCTCAGCAGCTGTTGGCCGTTGTTGTGATATTTTATATCGTACCGCAAGTGTACGGTGTCAAGTTTTAGTATAAATGAGTTTAGAGTGTCGAACCCACAGAGATTGTGTTAACTCGCAATAAGTACTACAATTGATAATCCTAACTTTATTTAGACGACAAATAATGAAGATTTTATTAAATAAATAAAATATAAAAATATTTAGATAGGATGAACTAATACGATAGAGATTCTGGATCCTGATTTCACCTAGTTGTCACCTATGTATTTGTTATGTCAATTAATCTTTGTTAATTTATATTACTTATAAGTCAAGATTCCGCAAATATCCACTCCATCTCTCGAGCATCAGTGAAAATATCATCAACTACAGACTTCGATATCTCTATACAAATCCAATAGTTAACAACTCATTACTTTTTGTGATTCTATATTAACGACTTCAAAGGACTACAGATTCTCTCGAACTCTATAAAATCCTAGGTTATATTCTCAAGATCTATTCAAAATCCCCTCTCTCGAGTGATAGATTCTAAACATGTATCATCTTCAATTGTGGCCAATAATCAAGAAGCATTAAACTCAAAAGAATATAAATAAATTAATAAAACTTCATAACAAAATCGACAAACAATTACAAGGTTCAAGCATAGATTACATCATTCTCCATAATTAAGGAGTTAGTTCATGACAATAAAATAAAACAATGAATAATAAGTCATGAATCTAATGGAAATCATTAGAGTTCTAAGAACGAAATAAGAAGATAAAACCCGAATTGAATCTCTTCCTCTCCGGACTTCACCGCATTTGTCTCCTCTTGTCACTCTTCAATCCTCTCCTTGGATCTCTAAAAATATTTATTTCTGTGTTTTAGCCTCTCTTTTAATTATGGACGAACTATTATATTTATAGTAGAGGCAGAGAGTCATTGAGTATCATTAGGGATCTTAAAAACCCTAAAAATTAAATCCTGGAGCGCGCCTGATTTCCCCGCAGTGCTGTGGCCCAATAAATTGAGTGGCGCCAGAGTGTCGGGAAATTGTATGGGCAACTTGACATTTGAGGCGCCATGGCGCCTTTTATTAGTTGTGTAAGTGGCGCCATGAGTGAACATGTTGTGGCGCCTTGGCGCCACTTATATATTCTAGGCGCCTTGGCGCCTCATTTACTAAGGTTTGTTGGCGCCAAGGCGCCAATTGCATTGTATTGGTGGCGTCTTAGCGCCATCATCTCGGACTTTTGGCTGGATGGTGCGGCGCTGTGGCGGTTTATGAAATTTCTCCCATGCTGCTCCCGTCTTGTGTCCTATGCTCCCGTATGGTCCCCAAAATATGTTTAAATATCCCCGGATCCATGTATTAATGCTCATACAATTAAAACATAAAATAAACTATGAATAACATTAAATATCTCGAAATATAACAAAATAATAAGCTAAGGATGCCCGAATAAGTGGGTATAAACCACACTTATCAGCCGTTTCCGAGAGGGCCCGGCTCCGGTTTGACCGGTTTTTTTTGTGGCACCGGACAGTTGGTCGAGATATTTTGGTCGCTTCGACATTCCTGCAAAGGGCAAAAGCAAAAATATGATCAGTCCAGAATCTGAATAATTTCAAGTCATCATCATGCCGAGCAAACAAGGGTATTGATTAGAAGGTTAGTAAGAATCTACTTATCCGTCTCGGGACCTTCGGAGGAGCATTCCGAATGAGGCCCGACTCAACAAAGGCCGCATCATTGACCAGCTTCCAATGGTCGACATATTAACGAGCAAATTTTATCCGTACACGGATCCTGTGAGAGACTTTGGGAGCATCCCTCCAGCAGGCTGTGAAGGGTCAATGGGTTAGAATTCTACCATAAGAAGGGAGAAATAAAAACATTGAGGGTTTAATTCCTAACCTCATTCCCTGAATATGTCAGGGACTTCTGTCTCCTCCTCAAATGTTCTCAAAATCCGACCCCAATCTCTCGTGGCCCAGAACCACGTGTCTTTGAAGTTCTTATTAGAGTCGGGAAGCTGGCGTACGATGTTTGATGATTCGACATAGGCGGAGAGATAATACCAACCGTGATGTGTTTTGGGATTGGCCTTCAGCCTATATAGCCCTTCACATCTGCAAGGGTCGGTTCGCCGAGGCCTGCATGGTTATAAATTACATACAGGCCGGCCAGAATTCTCCAGCTGTTCAGACTTAGCTGACAAGGGGCAATTTACATTTCAGCCAGCATCCAGACGAAATAGGGTTGAATGGGCAGCCGGAGTCCGCATTCGAAGAAAGCAGGGAGAAGTGCGACCGAGCCCTCATCAGGTTGGCTGGCGCGATCATATGAACGGGGGACTTCCAAGGCAATGTCTGGGGGAATCGTGTAATGATGAAGGAGCAAGTACAGGTCATCCTCGGTTATTTTGGAGGGTCGGTTCATGTCCAAAGCCGAACAGTCTAATTATCCGGGCTCCGGATCCCTCCGAGGAATTCTATGGTGATAAATGTCTTGCTCAGTTTCTGAAGGAGTACAGATGGTGTCAATGTCCTCTACGCTGGGTGCCCCCGAGCTCGAGGAAAGCTCTTCGGCACGAGGAGTTGGAAGTTTTGCAGGGTTTGTCGAGGAAGACTCGTTGTCAGACATCCCTGATAGCCAAAATGGGTGAGAAGGTTATGTTAGGGTTGGTGCTCAGAGCGCCAATTCCCGGTTGTATTTCTTTTGAATACTTATGTAAAACATTATTATTATGAATAATATATGCAGTTTCTATAATATAATGTATCTTTTTATATGGTAGAGACGTAATGACCTTAGAATGATTAGTAATGGTACAGTTGCAAAAGCGTCGCAACTGACATTGAGTAGGAACCTGAAGTTCAACCTGAAAACAACGAACCAATGGAGGAACCTGAAGTTCAAGTAGATGAAGGACCTTCAACACACACACTCCGTAGGTCGGAAAGGGTATCTAGACCTCCTGAACGCTTGTATTTGATAAAAGAAAAGAGTCTGGATGTTCTCTTAATTGAAGAGACAGATCATTTCACCTATGGAGAATCGATGTTGGACATCGACTCCGTGAAATGGCAAAGTGCCATGAAATCCGAGATAGACTCAATGCATGAGAATCAAGTTTGGTACTTGGTTCCGCTTCCCGAAGGAATTGTTCCTATCGGTTGTAAATGGGATTACAAGAGGAAGCGCGGGCCTGACGGTAAGGTTGAAACTTACAAGGCCCGACTGGTAGCAAAAGGTTACACGCAGCGACCTGGCGTCGACTACGATGAAAATTTTTCACCAGTAGCAATGCTTAAGTCTATTCGGATTTGGCTTTCTATAGCTGCGTATCATGACTACGAGATTTGGCAAATGGATGTCAAAATGGCTTTTCTAAATGGATTTCTTGATGAAGAAATCTATATGGAACAGCCGGAAGGTTTTGCGTCCAGCGAAAACTCGGGCATGGTATGTAAGCTTAAGAAGTCCATTTATGGACTTAAACAAGCTTCACGAAGTTGGAATCTTCGATTCGACGAGATTATTAGATCGTCTGGTTTTCTCAAGAATTCAGAAGAATCCTGTGTGTATCAGAATGCCAGTGGGAGCATGGTCGTATTTTTAGTCCTATATGTTGATGACATCCTAATCATTGGGAATGATTTAGGTATGTTACAAAGCGTCAAAGCGTACCTCTGTAAGAATTTCTCCATGAAGGACCTGGGAGAAGCTTCATATGTTTTAGGGATAAAACTCTATAGAGATAGACAAAGGAGGCTGATTGGGTTATCCCAATCAACGTACATAGATAAGATCTTGGAACGGTATAGTTTTGGTAACTGTAAGACAACAAACATACCGTTCAAACATGGGATTCATCTTTCCAAGAAGATGTGTCCACAAACAGAAGATGAGAAGGTTAGAATGTCTAACCAACCTTATGCTTCGTGTTTAGGTAGCATAATGTATGACATGTTATGTACGAGGCTTGATATCAGTTTCGCTAGCGTAACTAGTCGATATCAGTCCAATCCAGGTAATGACCATTGGATAGCCATTAAACATATCCTCAAGTATCTTAAAGGTACTAAGGATAAGTTAATAATTTATGGAGGAAACGAACTGCAAGTTAACGGGTATACAGATTCTGATTTCCAATCGGTTCCTGATGATAAAAAGTCTACATCTAGATTCGTATTTACCCTTAATGGAGGTGCAGTTTGTTGGAAGAGTTCCAAACAGGAATCAACAGCAGATTCCACCACTGAGGCGGAATATATTGCAGCTTCTGAAGCTGCAAAAGAGGCTGTGTGGATAAAGAACTTTATCACAGAATTGGGAGTTGTCCCAAGTATCGAGAATATGATTCCGTTATACTGTGATAATACTGGAGCCATTGCGCAAGCAAAGGAACTGAGGGCGCATCAGAAGTCGAAGCATGTGGAACGCAAGTACCACATCATTCGAGAGATTGTGTCGCGAGGGGATATTGTCGTGTGCAAGGTACCGAGTGAAGATAATGTAGCAGACCCGCTGACGAAGGCCATACCTCCGAAGTTATTTGATAAACACGTGGAGTCGATGGGTATTAGATACAATCGATATTGGCAATAGAGCAAGTGTGAGATTTTGTTGGGGTTGGTGCTCAGAGCGCCAATTCCCGGTTGTATTTCTTTTGAATACTTCTGTAAAACATTATTATTATGAATAATATATGCAGTTTCTATAATATAATGTATCTTTTTATATGGTAAAGACGAAATGACCTTAGAATGATTAGTCATGGTACAGTTGCAAAAGCGTCGCAACTGACATTGAGTTGTATCATGACGTTGTCATTCTCAGATAGTTCCTGGTCAAGGTTTACACTACTTGGTCAGTAAAGTAAACTCGTTGAGACCGGTACATGTCGTATACTGGAATATATGATTCCAATGGTTTCTCAATGAACCATTAGTCTTGGAGACTAGTATAGACGTTTGGGTGTTTATAGCGGATAAACACTGAACGACTCACCGAAGATTCTTAATGGATGGTACACCAACGTCAATAAGAATCTTCTCGGGTTGAGTAGCACTTGTGATTCTTATACTTGAGATGTCATTGTGGGCACATGAGACATCTTCTACACTTAGATGGCAGTCACGTCACCGATCTATTTAGATCAGACCTCCGCCTGTTCGTTGGGTGTAGATAGATCCTCAGGGTGTCCTATGTGTATCAAGATATGATCCGTCAGTTCTGTGTACCAGAGCATAGGTAGTCCATATGATTAGCAATCAGATAAAACCATGGGCCCGTGGTAAGGTTTAGAAGCTAGTTCTAAACATTCTTTTTGAGATTGCTAATAGAATAGTCGACTGGATAATCCCGATAAAGATTTGACGTTTACATCTATATCTCTGGGATTTATCCGGATACCTGTGACGGAGGAATTATACATTTGCCATGACCTCGACCTGTATGATTCAGCGAGATTATCCGTGATCGTCATAATTTACGGGTGGATAAATTATGGACACGAAATTGGATTTCGTGACGGATATACCTGAATCTAGAGAGTCTCAATAATGAAACATACTCGTAGGGCACTAGAGCAACATTTATAAATAATATTGATTATTTATAAAGTTGTTTAAAGGTTAAACGCAAGATACATGCTAAAGGGACCCGATAGTCATTTGATTAATTATTGTGTATTTACATTTAATACTTGATTAATTTAAATACACATTAATTAATAGTCAAATTGAGATATTTGACTTATATCCTAAATGAATATATGTATTTGATATTTAATGTAAATATAATACATATATTTAATATATTTGTATTTAATTAATTAATTAATTAATTAATTAATTGTTAAATGATTAAATTAATTAAAATATAAATATCTTAACTTTGGATATTTGATTTAAAATGATTAAGTTTCCTTTGTTGACTTTATATAAATATCAATAAAGTGTTATTAGATATTTTATCAAGTTAAACAAATTAATTTGAAATGAAAATGAAATTAATATTCTTGTATTTGGCTTGGCCAAATTCGGCCAAGGCTAAAGTGTAACAAGTATATATTGTTTTCATTTCATTTCACTTTCTAACCTAATACACTTTCTAACCTAAACTCCATTAAAAGAAAAACAAAGAAGCTAGAGAAGAAGAAAGGAAAAACCAAAAGAAAGGCTTGGATTTAGTAAGTTTTCTCAACTTACTATTAGATAAGAAAATGTTCCTTATGATCTAGGCAACATCTTGTGATGTTCTTAAGTTATTCTTTTCTTTATTCTTGTGTTTTTTGATGAATGGAAGTTTGGTGGAAGTGTTGAGCATGTATAATGATGGAAGCTTATGACTATTGTAGTAATAAGTATTCTTTTATGATTTTGGAAACCTAGTTGCTAATCTAGAGTTTTTGACCCACTCTTAGATGACCTAGATTTGATCTTGAGTTGTTTCATTGTGTTGAGACTTTGATTGGATGGAAGAATGATGATTAAGTAATTGATTTAAACTATTTGGTCTAATTTGTCCAATTTGAAGAAATTGAAAAATTAGGGTTCATGACCAATTCCAAATTTGGGGCTTTTCATTTATGTTGTGTATTTGGATGTGTATATGATGCATATAAAGTTTCATGTTGATTGGATTACATCTTGATGTGTTTTGAAGCATGAAATGACAAAATGCACAATAAAGCACCAAGGTGGTGCATTCGGCCAAGGGTTGGAATTTTGGGTTTTTGGTTGCTTTTGGTGTTTTGAACATGATACGTTCATCTTAGAAATGATTTAGAATCATTCAAAATTGATTTGATCAATTTCGGACTAAAATGGACTAAATACCAATGTGAGGGCAATTCGGTAAATTCACTTAAATTTGATTTATTGAATTTTATTTCATAATTTGATTATTGGATAATTAAATAAATATGTTTATTTAATTAATCCGAGAAAAATTTTTGAAATCGGAAAATTCGATTTTCCACCGCTTCCCTTGCGTTACCGGATTACCCCCTAAAAAACCCCTACAGGTTAGTCAATAGGTAATTTCAGATATCGGGAACTCGGAAAACTACTCATGCTACCCAGAAACCTTAGCCTACAGTCTCTATATGCCCTACCAATGGCCACGAACAACAAAGTCTTTTCCTAGCCACTTCAAGCCAAACACCAAAACCCGAAACAACCCAAAGTTATCCTAACACATCAATCATCATCCTACCAAAAACATATACCTAACAAGAATCCCAAAACAAAAACATGATTCACCATACACAAACAAAAACACGCAAACAAACCCCAAAAAGAAAACAGCAGAGTTCATAACTCATGAAACGTAAAGCAAAGAGGTCGTTCAGAAACTTACTTGGTTCTTTTTGAAGGTTTGAATGTTGCTCTGTGCGGTTTGGTCGTACTGATTTCGCTGGTCACGGTTGGGAGAGAATAGATTCATTGCAGTAGAGGTAACTCAAATTTTCGTAAAAAATATGAAAACGGTTTGCTTCGTCTTCTTATAAATCAGATCGGTGCATTTGTGGCTGTTGGATTGAACAAGGACGTCAGATGTACGCCACATGTCAAGATCATGGGTGATTTGTCAGAAATGGAAGAACGGTTGGGATTATGCGTCTTTTGAGTTGGCGGAAGACCAATGAATGTCTGACAAGTGGCAAGCTCAGATTAAACCCTATAAGTGATTTGATGGGCATTTAAGGGGATGTGACGATTGCGTGTCTCGATGGGCGGTTTCCAAAAGGGTAATAAAGAGATTCTGCTTTAATTGGAGAGAGGTCAGACCGAGCACAGAGATTGTACGAGGATAAGATGATTTCGGGCCTATGTGTTTTCTCTTTGTTAGTCTCGACTGCAAAGGTCGGCCACCGGTTTATCGGCCACACCAGTCTTTAAATAGTTCCCGACACCAACTCGTATACTCGTGGACCGAGAACTAGGGGACACATATTGGTGGTATTTTCCAGCACTACGATATTTGAACAGTACGACAATGGTAGCTTTCTTTGGAGCAAGACCCTTAATACCGACCGGCCTGAAGGGTGTTGCCGACCAGATGATATGACATGTGCCAACAGTATTGCCGACCACATGGTGATCCATGACCGAACACTTCAGTACGGCTTGTCGGACATTTTCAGATCGGCAGCAGCATTCTCAGTTGAGAGGACCATTCTGACCAATCTCCTGGAGACCGATCTGAGGGCACTATATTTTCCACTGCCTCATTCTTACAAGATAAGATGATGAGACATCATTCTTACAGGATAAAGTGATGAGACATAGTTATAAAAGGAGTAAGATATTTTCGGCCAAGTGGCATTGGGGAAGAAATTCCATTAATGAGTCCACATGGGTGACATCATCTAGATTGGGGAACAACAACGCCTCCTTACTAGTATAAATAGGATGGGGGGAAACACCTTTTTAGGGTGAGCTAGTTGATTACCAAAAAACGAGATCACAAAGAAGGAATAGAACTATCCTGTAAACCTAAACAGCTCAGTTTTTACATTGACTGATCACAAAACAGGTCGGCCGAGCACGTTTCAGTAATAAAACACCCCACTCATTTTGTGCCCGTGGATGTAGGTTGGGATCATCTCGCCGAACCACGTTAAATTATCTTTGATTGATCTGTGTATTTACTCGCTTTTCGCTAAGTTTGCTTTTGGTTTCCCATAACCAAACAAATTCACAGTTGAAGGAGGATTGTCCCGGGAGTAGTATTCTCTTATTGCCCCTAAGACAAAAATCATCCGTCAACAAATTATAATATGATATATTCATAAAATTGAAAGAAATTAAAGTCAATTATAAAATCACATTTTCAAAATTTTCAAAATACAATCAAAATATATGTCCCGGTTGACTATTAAAGTATTAACATAAAAAGGAAGACAGGTTGAAGTGGAGGGTGTTGTTTTGAGTTTCCTCCTTTTGGAAACGTGCTTGCAATAAAAATGAATCGTTGATAAAATATTTAAGTGAACGACTATAAGCATGTGAAGATTCAATTGAAATACCAGACAATTATGTTATAGTTTAGGGGTACGAGGAAGTTTCCGACTACTGTGACCTTGCATGTCACTTGATTAGACCAATCAACCCGTGGGAGTTTCTGGTTTGGTGGTCTTTGGCAAAAACTGCGTGGTCACTGGTCAACAAATACAGCACAATTTTAATTTTTTTAATGATATCGATTTAGGGTGTTCATAGGATCGGGTTTTTAAAAAATTTAACGCAATTTGGATTGATTCGATTTTTACAGGTCGGGTCAAAGGTTTGACGACGCAACCCGTAAAATAGTTTTTTTATTATATATATATAATTATTTTTTTTATTACCTATTAGAATAAGAAGATATATTATAATCTTTTATTAAAATAAAAAACATTTGTGGTACTTAATCTATACAATTAATTTTTTATTATAAAATTAATATAAATAACCTTTACTATATTAAATATAATCTCCTATTAAAATAAGAGATCTAAATAATGACTACCTTCAAAACGTAGATAAAATTTTAGATTTTGGTCTATTATTTTTTGTTATTTTACTTTTGAATTATTTGTATAAGTTTTTTTATGAAATTTTTATTATTTGTTGTATTTTAATATGCAGACTTTGACTTTTTATTATACATCAACTCAGTTTATCAGGATATAGTAAATGTTAGCAAGTAACTAAAAAAAAGCTAAATCATGAATTTTATTGGCTTGGAGGCGACCCACTTTCTGGACTACTTCATCAGGGGTGATGGTCTCGAAGGCCAAGCCTTGTTGAAGTCCACGTTCTGGACTAAATGGTTGGGAGGAGGTGAGCCACACTTTCCATCGCATCATCGGGGAAATCCTCCACCCCCAGAGTATGGGTTGTCCCATTCTTTATAGCCGAGACAGCTGTAAACTTGCTTCTACCGGCCCTGGCCTTTTTCCGAGGGCCCTGCTCGGGTACTTCTTCAGGGACCACACTTTTGACCTGATAGATGTGTCTTTTGGAGGGTTGAAGTATTAGTGTTGGAGTTTGGGAGGTTTGGACTGACATAGTTTGTGTTTGGCTCGGTGGGGGTGTGTGAACGGTCTGGAAAACAAGGGTCGTGGTGTACATCGATCCCTTTTATTTTTCCGACGCGGGGATCAAGGAAGTGACTTGAGCGCGGGTGCTGCTTGACCCACCCGTAGACTTGCGCATGGCATCTCGTGCTACTTGTATGAGAGTTTGTTTATTCTCAGACATATCTGCAAAAATACAAGTGTTAGATGTTGAAAATGATAAAAGAACATGTCAGAAAATAGTAAAGTAAGAAACACGATAGACAGTAATGAACAGAAAACCAAAAGCAACAACTGGATCAGTCAGTTAGTATCTACTGATTTGCTTGGAAGGTGGTGGTTGCTCGAGATCAATCTCGCATCAGTAAAATTGGAAGGGCTGAAGAGATTTTTGTAATGGCCAGTGAACTGAGATGCGACCCTCACTCTAGCCCTGACTTCATGATGAACTTTTGGGGGTCTCCCCAACAGGCCACAAAGGGTAAATTTGGGTTAGAAAATGTTTTAAAAAAACTAAGGAAATAAAGCGGCAGAAGAAGGAGGACATGTTGTTATCTCCAGTTCGGTAGACATTGGGAACAATGATCTCTTCACCTGAAATGGTATGGGTTCTGCCTTATGCTCTCATAGCTCATAACCATTTGTCCTTGAAGAATTTATTAGTGGCCGTGAGATTGGTGATCAAAGGCTTACCTCCCGACATATTGGGACAAGTAATACCAATCCATATGATCCTTGAGGTTGGCATTCATGCGATAGAGCCTCTTCATTTCTTGGACCGACAACTCATCAAGAATGGCTTGGCTCCAAATCACGTAGAGTCCGACTAATACTCTCCATCCGCTCAAATTTAACTGGCACGAGGCCAGATTCATTGATGCCAATATTTTGGCGAAGTATCCTTGCATGGACAAACATAGTCCAAAATTTAAGAAAGTCACGCAGAGAGTCACCTGATCACCTTATGGACAACTAGCTCGATCTCATTTAATTATTTTGATTACCAAAATATCTGGTACAATTTCCTTTGTGTTCGGGCGGAATCTCGATGCAAGGAATTCTCCATGTATATTCCTAGGCTATGGAGATGAAAGATTTGGATACATATTATGTGATTCGAGGGAAAAGATGGTCATCAAAAGCCGGGATATATTATTTTTTGAAGAGTACACAATTGGAAACATTGAAAAGCCCAAGATGTCTTCAGATTTCAGTACCGACAGAAATCCAGACCAAACCCCAGCACAATTGGCCACATATAGGGTCCATGATATTTCAGAAGTAGAATTAGGGAAAACATATGGGGCTATTGAGCATGGGGAGATACAGCCCGCTCCATCGGAAGCTACAAATGAGAGTGTTAAGCAGAAGGAGCCGCAACCTGCTCCACTAGAAGCTACTAGATCATCCACAGATTTGGATGATGATAGACCTCCTGAAACCAGTGGACCTTAGACAAGAAGATCTGAGTGAGACATAATTCATCAACCAGATATCCGGGAATCATATATAACGAGGAGGAGTCAGAGAGTTTCCCACAAGGTAAGAAGACACTTAGGAACAAATAGGTGAAGAAAAATAACAACAGACTAGTACTATACAGAAACACATTAAAGTGTGATGTGCGGAGATACATCCAACATGTCAATAAAGGTGGTCACTCGGGATAAATTAGAGTTATACAGAGACATAGTCGGAATAGCTGTCAGATGACAATCGTTTCAAATGCAGCTAGATGAGGAGAATTGAAAGAATCCAATTGTCCTCTCCATTAATGTCACCACAATTTGTCAAAAGGTGGTGCAACAACCACCTCCATCCTCCATCATTGTCAAAAAATTTGGTGTAACCACCAACTACCATATTAATTTTGTTGACATTTGAGCCATTATTTTGACTATAAATCGAGTTCTAATTTGAGAGCTCAAGCATCCCCAACAAGCAAACTTCAAACTTCAAAGCAAGAGAGCTTGGTAAAAAGTGTAGTTACTGTGTGAGGTTTTTTTGTACAAGTTTTATACTTGTAAATTCTATTTAAGTAATAATAGAGAATATTTATTTTTCCTCACAAAATACTTTTCAGTGATTAGAGAATCACAACATCGTCTCTTTTTTGTGTTTTCCGCCATTTTCGAGTTTTTGTGTAAAATGTTTCAAATCAATATTGACTAGTTATAAAAGTCTCAATTTCAATGTATTAATTACAAGAATCTCGTGTTGGGAATTTGGCATGATTCACTGTTTCTTTTTTTCATTTTTCATTTTTTTTTATAAAAAAAGAAAGTTAATTTATATCATTTTTCTCAGTTATAAATATTGAATCCAACTTCAACTGGTCAATCCTCTTTTGTATTCGATCCTTTTTATACAAGTAGAAGAAGCACAAAAGTTTCTTTGTTTCCATTATTTGTAGAATTCATATTGTTTTGCATGGGAAATTTTTATTGAACTAAAAATACTGCTCCCCTAATTCAAATTCAGCGAAATTCAGACATTCAATTTTCAGATAGAGAATCAAACATATTGATGTATCTCCCTCTTTTTTTTTCTTTTTCTTTTTTAAATGAAACTTCCTTGTACGCTTCATAATATATAATTAACCCGTCCTGATTAAAAATATTGGCTACATCCCAAGTTCATAACTTCTCATTTGAATTGAAAATAATAATAAAGGAAATTATCAATTTTCCACTTAAAAATTGATTAAAGTGCAATCAAATTAAAAAAAAAACTTTTGAAATGTTTATTTTTTCACCTAAAGTTAAAAAAATGTTCACTTTTCCACCTCAAGTATTAATGGTGTAGAGTTTTCTCACGTCATAAAGATATTTTAATCATTTAATAATATTTGGATAGAAAAATGAATACTTTTTTAATTTCAAGTGCAAAAAAAAACACCTTTTGAACTTTCGGTGAAAATATGAACACTTTAAATTATGTTGATAAATTTTAGGTGGAGAAATTATGAATTTTCAGGTGTTTGTAATGGATTTATAAAAAAAAAAAAAAAAGAAATCGGTCTATATTGGTCATTTTGTAATAAATTTATATGTCTCCAATAATTATAAGTAGGGATGACAGTTATATATAAAAAGATCAGAATCTAAATTAATAAAAATAAAAAATAACAGAATCTAGAGTTTTCTCATGTCATAAAGATATTTTAATCATTTAATAATGTTTGGATAGAAAAATGACCATTTTTTGAACTGCAAGTGCAAAAATAAACACCTTTTGAACTTTGGGTGAAAATATGAACACTTTAAATTATGTTGATAAATTTCAGGTGAAGAAATTAAGGATTTTCAAGTGTTTGTAATGAATTTATATAAAAAAAAATTAGAAATTGGTCTATATCGGTCATTTTGTAATGGATTTATATGTCTCCAATAATTATATGTAGGGATGACAGTTACATATGAAAAGATCAGAATCTACATTAATAAAAATAACAAAATAACAAAATCTACATTAATTAAACTTTTATTAAAATTTTAATTTTAATTTCTAATTTGAAAAAATAATTTAATTAGAAACAGAATCAATATTTTATCGCTAATTAGAAACATAATCTTTATTCCGTCGCTAATTTTTAAAATTTTCAATCATCCCGAAATTTTATTCCGTTGGCGCCACTTTTTTTAAAAATATTAGAGAAGGATTTTTCGTCACTAAATAGAAACGGAATCAATATTTCATCGTTAAAACGAAATTTCAATTTCGTCGCTAATTTTTAAAATTTTAAATCTCCCCAAAATTTTTATTCCGTCGGCGCCACTTTTTTTTAAAAAAAATGGAGATGATTTTTTCGTCGCTAAATAAAAATATAATCTCTATTCCGTCGCTAATTTTTAAAATTTTCAATCCCCCCAAAATTTTATTTCGTTGGTGCCATTTTAAAAAAAAAATTAGAGATGGATTTTTTCGTCGCTATATAGAAACGGAATCAATATTTCATCGTAAAAATAGAAACAAAATTTTTATTCCGTCTCTAATTTTAAAAATTTTCAATCCCGCCAAAATTTTATTGCGTCAGCGTCACTTTTTTAAAAAAATTAGTGGCGAATTTTTCATCTCTAAGTAGAAAAGGAATCTCCATTCCTTTGTAAAATTTTATCAAATTTCGAAAATTTTCCACCTTTCAAAAATTTCAAATGTCTCAAAAATTTACAAATCTTCTTACTTGTCCTATTTTCTTCATATATATATATATATATATATACACCATCAAAATATTTCTTACTCAATTCCATATACCAACAAATTTTTTCATATCTCAACTCCTATAATCAATTTTCTCATTTTTCTTATCTCTTCTTTTAAACTTTCTTGAGAAACAAACACTAATATTATTTTTGTTTAAGGCGGCGAGAATGGATGGTGGTGTGTCGAAACTGACGATGGACATTATGATGTCATGTGGAATTGAAGATGTACGTACAACAATTAAAAAAAAAATTCACATCTTTAAAATTTTCCGCAATTCAAAATTTTTTAAATTTTCTCCTCTCTAAAATTTTTAAATTTTCCCTCTCAACAATTTACAAATTTCTCCTCTCTGTAATTTAAAAATTTCTCACATCTCTACAATTTAAAATTTTCCCGCCTCTCACAAATTCTAAAATTTTAAAATTTCCAGTACTTTTTAAAAATTTCACGCATTTTTAAAATTTTAAATTTTCCGCCTATCTAAAATTTTAAATTTTTTGCTTTTTAAAATGAATAGCTACATTTTTGGAGACTAATAAAATTCCGTAGCTAATTAGCAACATTGTTACAACAGCAGCCGTGTCGCTGCTGTTGTGTGTGCATGTGTGTGGCCCAATAAGGGTAGTGAAGGTGGGATATGGAAAAATGTGTGCGGCGCATGTGCATAACCGAATGTGGCTGAACCAAACATCCTGAAGTATCTCGACCACCACATAGGGAAGAGTAATACATAACACATTTTAATTTTTCATCGATTTCAGCCTTGAAAACTTCAGAATTAAAAAATCTTGTGAACTTCAAAGTTGTAGATCTTTGAGTCTTTTTTCATCTGGAACTGAAATTACCTTACTCTGATATTGGAGTAAAAAGTTATGGTCAAACTACGAAAATTGTGCAAAGTTGAAATTCCCGAAATTGTACACTGTTAGAAAGCCATTTCAAGTTTACGGTCTCCAAAATCTAAATGTTAAGTCTATTTTTCTAGTTAAGCATCCAAAATATTATTTCACCTACATAAGAAATAAAAATCAAAATAAAATTATATAAAATAAAATTTAATTATTATTTCATAAATGTGCTAAATTAAGGGAATTAATGAAACTACAAGTGTAAAATCATTAATTTTCCTTTTAATAAATGTACATTTTTTAGTGTTCATCAATGAGGACTTTCAGGCAGATGCTGGAGGTAGACCCAGCCACGGTTCCGGTTCGGAACCGGAACCGAACCGGAAGGTTCCGGTTCCAACCGGTTCCGATTCCGGAACCGGAACCGTTGGCGACCGGTTCGGTTGGGGTTCGACCCCAACTCAAACCGGTCAGAATCGGCGGAACCGTACGGTTCCACCGGTTCGACGGTTCCGGTTGGAACCGTAGGGTTCCAACATGAACCCTTCCCCAACGGCTACTAGCTGTTGGCTCCCTGCCCAAATAAGAAAGAAAAAAAAACGAATTAAAAAAAATTTATAAATTAAAATATAAATTACTAATATATCCCTAATAACGGTAATAAAACGGTTATATTTATGGGCATTTTTGGTATCAAAAAAATTCTAAAACTCTATAAATAGGATTCATTTTTCATTATTTCAAACACCAAATTCTCAACTCTCTCATTTTCTATAATTCTCTTATTCTCAATCTCACTTCAATACAATTCTCTTATAATCTTATTCTCAATCTCAATTCAATTAGTTGTTAATTTGTTAAAATTTTAACAATTATTCAATGTTCTTATTTTTCTTCCTAATTTCTCAAACGAAAAATGGCAAGCTCATCTGAGAACATAATGTCAAATATGCCAACCCAAGAGAGCGGCACCCTAGTGTCAGTGCACAATCACGAAGAAGAGAAGTTAAGGCTCGGTCCTCGGATATTTTCAAAATTCATTTTAATTTGGAACGCCTAGAAGATGATCACATCGAGCAATTTGCACATATTGTGGGGTTACCTATAAATTTTCTGGTGGATACGGAAATATGATCAAGCACATGGAAAAACATCATCCGGTTGAATTTGGCATTGATACGATGCAAACTCAAATTGTCAGGTACGCATCATCTAGTAGAGGTACGAGTGCTGTAGATTTATTTAAATATTCTGATGCAAAAAATAGAGAGAATTTACGAAATTAACTTGTATGACACATCTTTCTTTAAGCTTTGGTGAAAAACTTCATTTTACTAATTACGTGCATAATGCTTTAAATCCTGCTGCATGTAGAATGACTCGAAACACAACAAAACGTCATATTTTTAAATTATACAAAGATGAAAATTATTTTAAATGAAATATTAAAGAGATGAAAGGTCGTATTTCTATATGTTCTGATATTTGGAGTGACCATTGGCAAACACACTCATACATGGGTGTGACTTGTCATTGGATTGATGCATCATTTACCATGCAAAAATGACTTATTGCATTTAGAGTTTTTGATGACCAACATACTGCACATAATATTTATAGAATGATGAAGGTAATTTTTGATGAATATGGTTTAGTAGAAAAAATTTTAACAATTGGATTTGATAATGCATATGCAAATAATGCATCCATCAGTGATTTAAAATCCTTATGTGAACCAAATTTAGGGGGTCGATTTTTTCATATTCGTTGTACATGTCATGTCCTTAACATATGTGTGCAAGACGGTTTAAAATTATTATCACCTTTCCTTGATCCAATTAAAACGACACTTAACTGTATTTGGTCATATTCTCAAGTTAGGAGAGAATGGACCAAGTTTTGTAAAATAAATGGTATTAAACCGATTAAATTTTCAAGAGATGTTCCAACACGTTGGAATTCAACTTATTTTCTTTTATGTCAAGCATTTCAATACAAAGATGCATTATGTAGTTTTTTTTCTCAACATGTTCAAAATATCACAATTTATCCTAGTCAATGGGATATTTGTGAAATTTGTTTTAGATATTTTAAGAGTTTTTAATGCTGCTACTTTAGTTTTTAGCGGTGTTTATTATCCTACAGCATATTTATTTCTTCTTGAGAGTTTGAATATTGTTGGCACTCTCGATGAGCATGTTGACAGTAGCGATCCTAATGATATTGTTTTGTTCGAAGTCATTACTGATATGAAGGTAAAATGATTGAATTATTTTAGGGAAATTCTTTTACTTTATCTTATTGCTGGTGTTTTTTATCATAGATTTAAATTAGAAGGTTTGAATGGTGGTTTACAAGCTTACTATGGTTATTTAGGAATATTAGATAAAATTGATATTACAAGCATAATGACGAAATTAAGAAATGATTTAATTGTTTTATTTAATGATTATATTATAAGATATAACTTAGGAACATTAGGTGAATCTAGTAGTAGCGAACCGGTAATTCAAACAAGACTTAGCGCAGGGGATCGTTGGTTATTGCAACGAAATAAAAAAGCTAGGGATACGACAACTAATAACCCTGAATTAGATAATTATTTATCTACAAATTTGAGTTTTCTAATGAAAGTTTATGCAGTCAAAATTTTAAAATCCTTGAATGGTGGAACCAGCATCAAAATATATATCATGTTTTATCAATTATTGCTAAAGAGATATTGGCAGCACATATTCCACCGTTGCGGTTGAGCAAGCCTTCAGCTTGGGAGGTAATATATTGGAAGATAGGCGATCTTCATTACATCCAAGCACTCTAGAAGCAACAACTTGTGTGGATGATTGGACTCGAGCTGATCTGAGACAACAAGAAGATGCCCCCGATGATTTTGAAGATTTGTTCGATAATGCTTCTGCAAGTGCAACAACAAGTGCAAGCGGAACTGGAGCTGAAGGATCAACTGATAATGATGATTGATAATTGTAAAATTATAATTTACAAATGGGATATGTCTTAAAATTGTAATGGAACAACGTCAGCTTTGATTTCTCTCACCCTTTGAGGATACATAGGTAACTTAAATTTTTAAAAATTTAAGCTCAAGCTCTTCAATGTAATAATTTTTTCTATTATAAAATTAATCTCATTTATTTTAATTAATTTTCAAAATAAAAAAAGGTTTGGAATCGAACCGGAACCGGAACCGAACCGGTCGATTCCGGTTCTGTTCAAGGTTCAGGTTCCACTTAAGTGTGGAACCGAAAACCGGCCGGTTCGGTTCGGTTCCGAACCGGAACCGAACCGCCGGCCGGGTCTAGCTGGAGGCCTCACTCAGCCAGTTTGCATCGGTCTCGATCGTCCTCCATCACAGTAGCGGATAAACATTCACAACAGCAGTGATTGTTAATAGATTATGTATTTATTTTATTTAATAAAATTAATTATAACTTTAATTTAAATTTATAAGAATAAAAAATTATTAGAATAAAAATCGTTTTACTATTATTCAGTAAAATTATTTTTATTATAATATTTTTTCAAAAAAAAAATTGTAAACCTTTAGCATCGGATGTTTCGACGCTAAAGATAATAAAATTTTCATTTATTTTCAATATCCTTTGGTGTCGAAGTATTCGACGCTAAAAGTAATAAAATAATATTTAGTTTTTAATATTATTTCATCTTTAGCGTCGAAATATTCGACACTAAAGATAATAAATAAACTTTCTTTGTTTATTTTAAAATACATTTAGCGTCAAAAATTTCGACGTTAAAGGTAAAAATAAATAATTTTTATTAAGTAAAAAATTATTTGGCGTCGAGATATTCGTTGTCAAATACATGATTTAGCGTCGAAACTTTAAGTCTCAAATTTAGCGTCGAATAAGTTTTGACGTAAAATATTATACTTTAGCGTCGAAAGTAATTCTTAGACGCTAATAGTCTTCCTCATCCACTATTAGCGTCGAAAATTTTTGACGCTGATAATCTTTAGCATCAAATTATGTTGTTTTAGCGTCAATATTTTTCGACGCTAAAGATTTTTTTGCATCATTTGTAATGCTATTATTAATAAATAATCTCATTAAACTTTTTAAAAAAAATATTATTTTAACTTTTGATAATTTACTTTTAGATATCTATATTTAAGGATCGCAGCCTTACTGTCAAAAAAAGAAAGGATCCCAGCCTTTATTTATTTATTACTACTATAAAAGAAAATAGTTATTGAACATTTGTAAGATCAACACAGTAAATGGATATTAGTGCGTCACGCAGCCTCAGACGATTTATGAATTTAGATAAAAACAAGTAGATGGCGAAAAGCACAAAGAGATTGAAGCTCAAGCCGAGAAAGCAGGTAGCAATGGAAAGCCCAGAAGAATGTGACAACATTGCGTATGTACCTGCAACAAATGCTGCCACCATTGCTACCATGGAAATCATGGTGAAAATGGCTGCCAAATTGAAAAGATTGATGAATCTCCGAAGTGCCTTAAATCCAATAAGGAAATAGACAAAGACAGCAGAAAGTGAGAGGATCATTGCTATGGCATCTGTGATATAACAAATATTGGAAAGCTGGATTTCTTCTGAGAATTGGAGTCCCCGGAATTGGCCCTTCTTTGCCCCAGTAACCACCTGGCAATGCAAACGCTGCAGCGAAGGTAATTGTTGCTATCAGTGTTGCCACTACCGAATGTCTTTGTTTTGTTCTGTAAAATGTGAAGCCCTTGTCATCCGTTGGATGAGGGACACATGGCGCAATCCTTGCCGTTGTCCCAATTACCTTTATTTGCTCATCGTATATAAATGGCACTTAGGTTGAGAATTGGAGGAGAGGTTTTCATTATTTGTATTCCCTTATTTTTGGCTAAGTGTTAAGCCTTGTTCCTTAGTCCAAGTTAGTGTAATTCTCAATTGGGTAATTTGAGAGATTGTCACTTTTAGAGATTAGGGTTTGTGAGATTTGGGGAATTATAATTTGTAAACGGATTCAAGATTCTGTGTGTAATCTTGAAATTGATTAGTGCAACGAGCTCCTTGTTCCGGAGTTCAACGTGGATGTAGTCGGGATTTTTCCGGCGAACCACGGTAAAAATCTTGCTTCTTGATTGTTCGATTGATTGGTTTGACGATTCAATTGCGGAAAACCTTAACAATTGGTATCAGAGCTATTGGAAAGAAGATCCAGTGGGCCGAATCCTTGGGGCGATCTGCTTACTCAAGATCAAGGCCCAAAAGAATCAATTGGGCTTCCTCATTCGGTAAAATTGAAGAAACCCTAAAATTCTTGTGAACGTACAGAGGAGCCAACGAAGGTCAAAAATTGAAGATCGCAGACAAAATACACAAAGACGAAAACAAAAATGAAGATTACAGAACAAGAAAGCAAGAGCAAAAACAGCCAATCAAGACTCGAAAAACAAGAACAGAGCTACTGTGACCAAGACAAGATCCAGAGCTAGGCGACTCAAGACTCTTGGGGCAGAACAAGGGATTCGAAAGAAACAACATTTGAAACCAACCAATCAAGATCCAGATCTGAAAATAAACAACCAAGAACTGCCGACTGTGCTCCTGGATCGCCGATACAAGATTTCCTTTTGAGTTCGCCGGAAAAATTCCGACTACATCCACGTTGAACTCCGGAACAAGGAGCTCGCTGCACTAATCACTTTCAAGATTACACACGGAATCTTGAATCCGTTTACAAATTGTAATTCCCCAAATCTCACAAACCCTAATCTCTAAAAGTGTCAATCTCTCAAATTCCAATTGAGAATTACAGTAACTTGGACTAAGGAACAAGGCTTAACACTTAGCCAAAAATAAGGGAATACAAATAATGAAAACCTCTCCTCCAATTCTCAACCTAAGTGCCCTTTATATAGGATGAGAAAATAAAGGTAATTGGGACAACGACAAGGATTGCGCCATGTGTCCCTCATCCAACGGATGACAAGGGCTTCACATTTTACAATCTCCACCTTGAAGTCCAAAAACATTCATCACTCCCAATCATACACAAGGACACATAAAGGTCAAGATAGCACAGCAAACTCACCTACTCACATCATCGCTCATGTCGGCTGCAAGGTCAGCCAACCCCCACATGCAACAGCTTCATGCAGTGGGAGAGTTTGGTTGCAGTCACAATCTTTGTCCCCATGTCAGATGGGTTGTCTTCAGTTGGAACCTTCTTAATCTCAATCTTACCGCTTGAGATAATTTCCCGCACAAAATGATACTTCACATCCACATGCTTGGTTCTCTCATGATGTACTGGATTCTTGCTCAGATGGATTGCACTCTGACTGTCTGAATACACAACTGTCTTACCATGCAGCTGTTGTATTTCGGTTAAGATACCCTGAAGCCAAATTGCTTCCTTGAACACATCAGTTATGGCTATATACTCCGCTTCGGTAGTTGAGAGTGTGACCAACGGTTGCAGGCTTGACTTCCAGCTGATGCAATTTCCACCAAGTGTGAAATAGTAAGCTGTAGTTGACTTTCTCGAGTCTCTGTCACCTGCAAAATCAGAATCAACATACCCTACCAAATCTACTATAATGATATTTTCTCACCTGTAGTTAAATTTAAAACTATTAGAATGATGTTAGCTCTAGTAGTGCAGATTTGGTAGGGTATGTTGATTCTGATTTTGCAGGTGACAGAGACTCGAGAAAGTCAACTACAGCTTACTATTTCACACTTGGTGGAAATTGCATCAGCTGGAAGTCAAGCCTGCAACCGTTGGTCACACTCTCAACTACCGAAGCGGAGTATATAGCCATAACTGATGTGTTCAAGGAAGCAATTTGGCTTCAGGGTATCTTAACCGAAATACAACAGCTGCATGGTAAGACAGTTGTGTATTCAGACAGTCAGAGTGCAATCCATCTGAGCAAGAATCCAGTACATCATGAGAGAACCAAGCATGTGGATGTGAAGTATCATTTTGTGCGGGAAATTATCTCAAGCGGTAAGATTGAGATTAAGAAGGTTCCAACTGAAGACAACTCATCTGACATGGGGACAAAGATTGTGACTGCAACCAAACTCTCCCACTGCATGAAGCTGTTGCATGTGGGGGTTGGCTGACATTGCAGCCGACATGAGCGATGATGTGAGTAGGTGAGTTTGCTGTGCTATCTTGACCTTTATGTGTCCTTGTGTATGATTGGGAGTGATGAATATTTTTGGGCTTCAAGGTGGAGATTGTAAAATGTGAAGCCCTTGTCATCCGTTGGATGAGGGACACATGGCGCAATCCTTGTCGTTGTCCCAATTACCTTTATTTGCTCATCCTATATAAAGGGCACTTAGGTTGAGAATTGGAGGAGAGGTTTTCATTATTTGTATTCCCTTAATTTTGGCTAAGTGTTAAGCCTTGTTCCTTAGTCCAAGTTAGTGTAATTCTCAATTGGGTAATTTGAGAGATTGTCACTTTTAGAGATTAGGGTTTGTGAGATTTGGGGAATTACAATTTGTAAACGGATTCAAGATTCCGTGTGTAATCTTGAAATTGATTAGTGCAGCGAGCTCCTTGTTCCGGAGTTCAACGTGGATGTAGTCGGGATTTTTCCGGCGAACCACGGTAAAAATCTTGCTTCTTGATTGTTCGATTGATTGGTTTGACGATTGAATTGCGGAAAACCTCAACAGTTTCCTTAAATCCTTCTTCATCCAACAACATTTTTTCTTTTTTCACCTTAATAACTCCATCTGGATATTGTCTCTCGCGCCCAACATAATTGGACAACTCTTCAATATCTTGCTGTTAATTAAACAGAAGAAACCCCATTAATTAAATGCATGAATCTTCTTAATTAATACATCATCTATCATTAATTATGCTACATATCAATGAATGAATGACTGACAAGTACCGTATCATTTAGGATATATATATATATTATATATATATATATATATATATATATATATATAAACTAGAAATGTACCTCAATCTCACGATTTCCATAATGTATAGTGCTTTGAATACTAAAATTGTGCTCGTAAGAGACCTTGTAATCATTCGGAATGACAATCTCTTTGGTTAAATCTCGACAGACAGTAGCAAGCAAATGAAGAGGAGTGTAGCCGTTGACATCCGTAACATTAAAATGACGTCTGACAGATGACTGTCTTAGGAGATTGGCCAATTCCATGCCATTTAAACTGACCATAGCAAAGTGAAGATAATTCCAGCCTCTTACATCGACCAGATCACAACAAGTTGGGAAAGTGGAAATAATTTCTATTACTATGTCTATATGCCCTCTGCCGGCTGCTAAATGAAGAGCTGTCATCTTCTGATCTTTGTCACCAATGCATGCAGCAAATTTATCATAATTTATTAACAGTTTTGAGATGTTAAAGCGACCTCTATACGCAGCATAATGGAGCGGAGTCCAACCCAACTCGTCTTGTACCCGGGTCAAAGTCAAACTCTCGTTTTCCTCTTCAAGTATATTTCCTTTCCAAGTATTTTTCTCGTCACACCTATAAGAAAAAGAAAAATAAAAAATATATATTTGTACAAAAGAATGGTAAAATGGTGACAAAATAACCAACAAAATCTGAATGTTTCAATTACCATATCTTTATATAAAAGCACAATGATAATTAAATTTGCTGCATAAGATATATATGTGTGAATATGTCAAAAATTTTGTCAGGTGAGGGCCTTCTCATAATTATAATTATACACACCTTCAGCATAGCAGTTAACAGCTGCATGCAAAGCAGTCTTGCCATTGGGGCCATCAATATCATGAGCAGCTGATGGGGAGTTTTCTAATATTTCAGTTACCATCTCGACAGATCCCTTTTCCGCAGCAATATAAAGTGGAGTTTCTCCAGAACCATTTGTAGAATACGGAACATCAGGATCTGCTTTCATTAACATTTTCACCACTTGGATGCTATGATGCATCACTGCCTCGTGCAATGCTGTGTTTTGTTTCTCGTTTTTCATCCCCAGTATCTCCCTTGCTTTGTCCACGCCGCTTTCTATCTCTTTTTTGGGTTGTTTTTTGGCGAATTCAATCAGAAATTCCACAGCAGCAACATGACCGGAGTGGAGAATCGCCTTTGGCATCTACCTGTACTAATAATGACGGACATATTTCAAGTATCTGTCCTACGAACTGCTGGGTTGATGCCCTTTGTCGTTCTCCTATTAATCTGGGCCTGTGATGCAATGTAGACGTGCAGGATTGAACACTTGTTTTGAGCAACTATTCTTCCAAGTTCATGATGATCTTTTGCAATTTCCTTGAAGGGTTCAATTTCACCCTTAGCTGCAGCCTTGTACAATTTAGGATCCATGTTAATTGAGTTTTGAGTTACAGACTGCATGTTCATAATCCTGGATATTTATTTAAATACTGTGCAGTCCCTGAATATAATTGATGCTTCCATATCACATTTCAATCGGATTCCATTTACATTTAAGCTTTTTCTTTGTCGGATAAAGATTCGAAGTATGTCTCTTAACTATTTAACAAGCAATACCTTGACCATCCAAAAATTAAAGAATATTTTTGGAGATTCTTAATTTTGCGTCATATATAATTCTGTGAAGCTTCATATTTAATTACTCTAATTACATCAAATTTATATTTACTAATTACTAAAGAGCACATTAATTATTGTTAATTTATATCCATTCAGTAAATAAAGGGCTTAATGAATTCACAATTATCTATTTTCCTCCTATTATTTTCATAATATCCTATTACTCGATCCCTTTAGGTAAAAAAAATCAAAGAATTGATTAATATTTTTCCATATTTATCCTCATAATAAAATAATTGTTTTTTAATATCATTATTAATTCATTAGAATAAAAAAAAAACAAATAAAAGTAAATAAATAAAAGTAATAATTGACAGTACACAAATAAAAAAAAAAAGAAAATAACATTAAATGACACCTCTCATATATTATTTATAAATTTTTGAATTATTTTTTTGAGTGTCAATTTATTGATCTATTTACAATTTAATAATTAATCAATTAAATTACTAGTTTTATTTTATTCATTCTCTATATTATTTAGTATAAAATAAAATATGAAAGCATTTAAAATTAAATTAGTCTAAAGTGCAATTAGAATAAATTTATTAAGATAATCTAATAAAATAATTTTCTATATAAGTATTAGTTTTAGGTTAATTTTCTGTACAAATATTATATTTATATGCTTTTAATGAAATAATAATAATATAAAATATTAATTATTTTAATACATATGTAAATATGTAAAAACATTAATCAATTTCTTTGATTTTTTGACGCGAGGAGATAATAAGATATTATGAAAATAATATAAATAAAGTATGTAATAGTAAATTCAAGAGAGGAAAGTGACAATCTCTCGTTAATAAATTTATGGATAGTCTTTAAGGGGTGTGACTTGATGGTGTATGATTCAGAATCTCACCTTGAGGTATTAAGTTCGAATCCATGAAGTGCGTTTATTGTAAGAGGATGAGATAGCCGGGATTTTACTTGTTTTGCTTAACTCATGAATGGATGATTTGACGGCGGGATTTCCAACGATTCCAAAAATTAAAAAAGGGTAACATTTTTACCAAATATGAGGTGGACTTCGTTTCCCTACCCTTTGCTTTGAGCCGACACTATGCTGTGGCGTTATTGCATATTGGTATCGGTATGGCGTTGCAATAATTCCAAACAAAGTAATTTAACCCTATCTAAGATAATTTTCTCATAAAAAATGATACACTCACACACATTTTTACTTAAAATTTTATAAACTCTCTTAGTGTAGCTACAGTGATCTATAGTAAATCATTATAACTACAGTGAGAGAGTTTGTAAAATTTTAAATAAAAATATGTGTGAGAAAATCATTAGTCTTTTGTCACTGACAAAATTTGAAGCTACTTACAAATTTGTAACAGGCCTAAATTAAAGATCAGGTCCCACCACAGTCAAATATAGATCCGGCCCAATCTAATATTGAGTTGAGCAAAAGGATCTCACGTCAACTAAAATTCGGAACCAATAATTATTTAACTATATATACTACAATCAAATATGCATTTATATCTTGTTTGGTGAGAAAAGTATCAAAGAAACTTTAAATTAGGGGTGAGTATTTTCGATTTCGAAGTGAACTGAACCGAACCGATAACGGTTCATATTTTTCTGAACGAATGAAAATGAAAATTTGGAATTGAACCAAATCGAACTATTCTGTTCGGTTCGGTTCCAAATTTTGGTTTTAATTTCGGTTTGGAATTGTCCAAAATAGAACCGAAACCATTTGCAGAAAATAATTTGCAAAAAGCCAGATTGCAGAAAACAGTTTGCAAAACCCAAATTTCAGTCTCCTGCTCAAGACCACACTACATACATATTGTCAACATTTTGCACTGCACACACCACATAGTGCAAGGCAAATATAAAATTAGAACAACTATTCTAAGCATAATAACAATGGGTTTCTTAAAAATGGCAACAAACAAAGAAAACAAACTAGCAATAATAATTTTGGATTCATCAAAAGTAAAATCAGTTCAATCCATCTCAAGACACAAGTACCACAATGGCACAATCCACTTCAACCATAATAAACCAAAACAAACTTAAAAACAAAATTCAAAGGACCAAACATCTTCGGTTCTCCATGAGCAAAGCCTAAATAGCAGTAGAATGCTCCGGTTGTATTGTTTTTATAAACTCTATATAAAAAATATAAATAAAATTAGAATTTACTATATATATATATATAAATCATAAGTGTAGATAGATTATTATTTAAATCTGATCTGTTTCAATCTTTTTCATAAAATTCATACTCCTCGATCAATGTTTTAAGTTTGACTGTGATATCTAACAATAGCTGAGACCGTAACCAATTTTGTGCACATATCAATACTTCTATCATTTTAGGAGTCAAAGAACTCCTATATTGATCTAGTACACAACTCTCGATACTAAGGGCGGACTCAGAAACCACAGTAGATACTGGAATTGCAAGGACATCACTTGCTACATGTGCCAAAATTGGATATTTAGAAGAATTCAACCTCAACCACAATAAAATATTAAAATTTGGATTAAATTGATCTTCAACAGCATCAATCAAGTATTTCTCCACCTCATCTGATACATCCATATTATTTTTATTCTTTGTCATCTTGTTAAAAGGGGACTCATCTTTAAGATTACCCGTAAAGGACAAATTCAATGCAGTATCTTTAGAAATTTGGCTACCATTTCCACTAGCAATACTATCATCATAAAGCTTTATCAACAACTTTTTTGCCACCCATTTCATTTCTTCTACTTTAGCACTATCATTGGTGTATAACCCCCAAAAATAAAATATACAAATTTCATTTTACACTTTGGATCAAGCACTATAGAAATTATCAACAACTTGTTTATCTTCTCCGTTGATTCTCAATACTTGTTGTATTTTGCTTTCATGCTCTTTGTCATACTACCCAATAAAGGATCTCTATTTGCAGCCAATGAAGTCAACATATTCTTAATCTTAGCCACCTCATTAGAAATTATCTCTATTTGCAGCCAATGACGTTAACATATTCTGAATTTTTGCCACCTCATTATAACAAAGATTTGATGTCACACTAAGAATAAGAAAAATTAAGAGTGGCATCATAAAAATATTTTAAAAACTTGACAAATCGATCAGCATTAATATCATGTGGCTCTTCCATTCTATTCCTATTTTCATCTTCCCTAAAGTACAAATCATGAGGGCTATCTGGTTCTTCCATCCGATCAAATGCTACCTAATACTTTAGTGCAATAGCTAACATCAAATATGTTGAGTTCCACCTAGTTGGACAATCCATAATTAAACTTCTTTTGAATTATATTCTCTCATGTTCAACAAATCATTTAAATGTCATCATCATTTTTATGGTGTGTCGGTCTCTAGGTTCTTCGTAATAGGACATCAAACCTAGGAACTAACACACCACAAAAATATCAAAACCATTTACTCTCCATAAAAACAAACGGTAATTCATCTAATAATCATTTTAACTAATGTTTTTCTACATGCATCATGGCTTCATCCCTAGGCACAACATTACTTCTATGTTTAGACACATCCCTAACATCTACCCCAAATACTGGTTGATTTTTATCTTCCAAGATACTCTTTATTCTTTACATTTTTCTAAATGTTTCTTCATATTAGTAGTACTGTCACTAGTTGTTTTTCCACCTACATATTCTTTACCACAATAATTACACTTTGATTTCCCTATATTCTTATCAAGTCTAGAGAAATGTTGTCATACCATTGATCTTGGAATTGTCGGAGGTCTTACAGACGATGGTTTTTTCCTCAAATTAAATGGATTTTTTTAGGACTATTATCATTTCATTACTTTATAAATTGAGAAATAACAAATGAATACAATAAGTGTTGAGTTATAATATTTTACTATTTTATCTTTATAAAGATTACATTTTACTACAATACCTTATATTTTACTACTATATCTTTATAACACTTTACATTTTATTATAATATCTTTTAAAAAATAAATTATATTACTAATAGTAAAATATTACACATTAATACTTCTTACAGTAAAATATAAGGTATTAGTGGTAGAATATATTTATTGTAAATATATAATAATAAAATGGTATGTCCTAATACTTCTTATACATATTTGTTATTTCTCAAATTCTAAAATAGTAAAATAATGACTTTTTTTAATAAAATATCCTTGAGGTAATCTTCCACCTAAAAGCCAGTAGTTGATTAGCCTAGTGGATACTGATGACATCAATTTGATTTAAGAGCACCCTTTCAATTCTCCATGTATCTGTGAGACTCTTAACAACTATTTTTCTTAGAGAGATTTTTATATCTTTGATTAATTAGTGTAATTTTTTCAGCCATATTTAGTAGACCTATAATTGCACTATAAAAATATAAATTCAAATATCCATTGAATCTAAGATTGTAATATCTCCATATCATAATAGTTATTTTATAAAAAAAGAAAAGAAAAAATCTTCCACCAAAAAAACAATATAATCTGAACCAGCCAAGGAAAACTTTGCCAAGAAATGAACCTTTAATCTCTTTTCTATTTTTATTTCTCTTAGAAAGGAAGAAAATAAAAGGCCAAAAAAAGGGCTCCATTTTCACTGTCCATGACGAAAGGAAACGAGACTGGCCAATGCAAATATCCCACCATGCAGAACAGAATAAGTCACGAGACACGTAGCAAACTTTGATTGGACGTTGGAACATCTTAGCGGACAAGCAGTTACTTACAGTTTATCCTACCGTTGGGCGAGGCGGGCATTCAACGGCTATAAAACATCTAGCAAATACAGAAACAGGATAGAAAAATGGCTGCTTCTTCATCACTCTCAGTTCTCTCACTCAAATCAGTACCAAGAATCAGTTCTAATCACTCTGAAATTAATGCTAACCTTTCCAATTTTCATAACTCAGCTTATGTTCATGTAAAATCTTTCGGAAATTCAAGTGGTAGAGGTGGGTCAGTTACAAAGTTGAATGCTGGCGGGAAGCTGACTTTGATTGAACCTGATCTCAACGAAGATCCCAAAGATCGTTGGGCCACCAATGGCGTTGACCCTGTACGTATTATCTCAATTTTAATCACTTTTAATTATTTTAAAATATATATATATATGTATAATGCTTTTGTGTACAGGAAGATTTTATATATGGGGAGTATGATGGTGCCCATACATACAATGAAGGCGGTGTAGTATCAGGTCGCAAATTTGTTTGGTTTTGTAGCAATTCTCTAATTGGCATCCACTACTTGAATGCTTTATATGTTCTTGGTGCTTGGTTCTTTTTTTATCCCAAATTTTGTATATAGTTAAATCTTTCATAGAGTGAATAAATGAATATTTTGTTATGATGCTATCACCCCTTGTTATATTTGTATAGGATCATTCTGGGGAGCAATTGCAGATGATATTAAGGCAGTGGAATGCCCTACGGGTTTTCAAGGTATTAATAGTTCTTTCTTTTAGATCTTTGATATAATACGGGAATCTGAGTTACAAAATTGATGCTCTTTTGTAATTGTTCAGGGTTTATTGGATGGGGTTTCCTCCCCGCGGTTGCTACAGCAATGTACTTCAATGTTCCGGTAACTTCAATTCATTGTTGAGTCCACTGTTGATGATTTTGAGAATTGGGAATGAGCATTGTGCATAAGGGGTTTCTGTAGTTTTCATTTGATTGAGAAGCTTCTTTCGCTTGTAATCTTTTAGGGGGAGTACTTGTTCATCGGAGCTGCTGTTTTTGTTACAATATTTACCATAATTGAGTTAGATAAACCTGACAAACCCCACAACTTTGAGCCTGAGATATACAATATGGAAAGAGGAGCCCGTGACAAGTTAATCAATGACTATAATACTATGAGCATCTGGGAGTTTAATGAGAAACACGGACACCTCTGGGACTTCACTGTACAGAGAGACGAACTTACAAAGAAATAATTCTCTCTTCGGAATAAAGAGAATTGTAATCTTTGCTTATATGCAACCTTAAGATATATATGTTTATATTTTCTCATATTTTGATTTTTCTGTTCTGTGATTTTGTAGATAACCTTTCTTCTTATGTATGCATTTATGAAACTTGTGAAACCTCTTGATATGGTCTCAATAGCAGCTTTATGGTTTTATCTTAGAACTATGAGTTTTCTTTGCTTATTTGATGAAAATGTTCATCATCTTGTGTGTAGAGATTTGGCTTCCAGCAGGGGGCGTAACATTTTTTTGAAAAGTTAAAAAAAAAAAAAAAAAAACATTGTACTATCCATATTACCATTTATTGGTTTAATCATGACTGCTGAAGTGACAAGTTCTATATTGAATGTTTTGTTGAAACCTTGTGAATAGGTATAACGTGGACATTAATAGTGTGAGACGGATAATTATCCAAACTTGAGGTTAATAGAAATTCTGCTTAAGAAAATAAACAAGTAGAGACTTATAACACGTGTCAGTTCCTCTGATTGCAGTCAATTGAGAAAGCAAATACTGAGGCCTTTGCTGAATAACTGGTCAATGCAAGAAGTCATTTTGATTAGATAATTTGGAACTTACATCACTTCCCCTTTACACAAATGTTCAAGTTGTTGCATAATGACATCACTGTTTGACATTCTTAATTCTTATTTGCATCCCCTCCCCTTTACCATGAATACAGATGCAAGTGTTTAGAGGTAAAAAATTATCTTACCAGAGGTGTCCTCGGTTCTTTAATGTAACTGTTATCTGATGTGAGGTGTTTAATGAAGTTTGAAGTTGTCTTTCTTGTCAAAAATATTTAGATCTCTTTGATACCATATCCCACACAACTAATTACAAACACACTCTCGCTAGCCTCTATAGCAACACAAGTGTAGAAAGGCATGATACATTTAATAGGTAGTATGGTCTATCATATGTTTGCTTGAAGCTTGTCTATGCATATCTACGAAACTCAATTTGTTTATGGCTGACACTCACTGTATTAGAAAAGAATCCCATCTCATGATCCAAGAGTCGTGACAATGAAGCTTGCTGTACTTTATGATCTCGTGAATATAAATTTTCATAAGAATTATAAAACCAGGAGCTGGTATGGCTTTTTGCATTCTTCAATCAAGTTGAATAAAAGCAGTTAAGGTCCACCAGGTGGTAAGACCCAAATCCCATGAATAAGAAGGTATAAACAGAGGCATCTTGATTCTTGTCTAAAATATTGACTAGTGAAAGTTGCCAATTTTCTTTTCCATTCCTGAAATATTATATAGATGATAGATCTGCCCTGAAAGAAGAAAACTAAACCAAAAAATGAGCACAAAACTCCAGTGTCTCTCTTTCACTTCTCTGTTGTTCTTCTTTCTCTGCTATCATCAATCACAAGCCCAACCAAACACCACAAGCTACACCTACTCAGCCAATTAACCAGACTATATATCCATGCCAAACTTATGCTTTTTACCGAGCCTTGGCTCCTGACCTTGCCTCCATAGCTGATCTTTTCTCAGTGAGCCGCCTCAAGATTTCAGAACCAAGCAACATATCCTCCCCGTCATCTCCCCTCATTGAAAAACCAGCCTCTCTTTTTCCCATAACATGCTCTTGCAACACTTTAAATGCTTCTTATATCATCTCTTTTGCCAACCTCTCATACACAATCAAGTCCGGTGACACCTTTTACCTTGTGTCCACCAACAAGTATCAGAATCTCACAACCTATCAATCTGTTGAGGTTGTGAATCCGACTTTTGTCCCCAAAGAACTTGAAGTTGGTGATGTAATTTACTTTCCAGTATTTTGCAAGTGTCCTAATCTGACTCAGATGCAAACCAAGTGAATCATCTCATCTCTTATGTGCTACATCCTTCTGAAAACTTATCTTCAGTTGCTTCAAGGTTTGGAATTGAAACATTGGCTATCATAGATGTTAATGGCAATAACATACAGCCATTTGATACCATGTTTGTCCTGGTCGCTCGACTTCTAGTACTAACACAGCCTGCTGTCTGCACCTCCTGGAAAGACTGAAAGAAAAGGAGTCATTACAGGCATTTGGTTATTGGGTTGGGAATTTGTAGGGTCTTATTGGTTTTGATTACTGGGGTATGGATTTATAGAGTGGATTTGTCGAAGAAAAAGCAAAGGATAGAGATCGATGAGGAGAAACAGAAGATGCAATTTAACAGAGGTGGGAAAGGCTTGAAGTACATGGAACTGTGGAAGTGAATTTGATGGCAGAAGTTTCAGATTGCTTGGGCAAGTACAGAATTTTCAAGATTGACCAACTGCGAGAAGCCACCAATAACTTCAGTGAGGATTGCTTGATTCAAGGGCCTGTTTACAAAGGTTGCATTCATGAAGATGTCTATGCCATCAAGATGATGAAACGGAATGCCTGTGAGGAGTTGAAGATCTTACAGAAGGTAAAAAAATTCTACACATCCATCCATTGCAGTCTAAAACATATACCTTTATTTCTGTTATATTCATCATTTTAGGCCAATATTTATAGTGTAAAACAGCTTGGATGGATACTGATAACCCCAACTAGTGTCAATTAAATTATGTTCACAATCTTGTAAACTTGTTTCGTAGAAGAGAAGCAAAGCTTTCTGAAAGAATTTCAGTCGATTCCATTAGAACATGTAGTCAGTTTGGTATATTAAGAAAGGAGGTCAGGGAATATAATCCTGAGCATGAGGAAACAAGGAAATAACAGAATGATATGCCTAAGTTCTCACAGAGATAAGGACACAAGTAGAAGAACCCCATTATAAAAAAATAAATAAAAAATGCTTATTAGTGGGTAATGTTGATTTTTTTTTTAATAGGTTAGGTGAGGTGACCTATCTAGATTTAAGGTTTTAAACTATATCCTTCATGGGGTTAGAAGGATTCAAATACTGAATGTTTAGGTTTGAAACACTTTAAAATGTAAAATAATATAAGATGAAATGGTGTCACTTTAGACCATTTCTTTGATTTATAATATACTCAATATAGCAAATGCCAATTATTCATCTCTCTCTCTCTCTCTCTAATAAAGCTGCTGATTAAACATTAAAATGAAATAGCTTCATTTGGTAATCAACAGCTTGATGTTGTCTTATGCAGGTTAGAATGAAGACAGCAGAAGATGGTAATGGAATCTTATAAGAAGAATGATTTAAAACAGTGGACATATCTTGAATAATCTGAATTAAAATACTACAAAATCAAAATGGTTTTCATTTCCTTTAATCTTATCTTTACTACCATTTCTAAAAACGTGATTGCCAATTTGTTATATAATAGGTTATTTTAGCTTAAAAAGGGTTAGTAGCGACAAGTACCAGCCTGAGGTTGCTATATATATATATATCATAGAAGACGATTTAAATTAAGTATATAAATTTATTTTTAGCGTGCTAGTCGTTGTTAATATCTAAACCAAGATCATTGTTTTGAAGGTAAATAATGGGAATCTGGTGAAGCTAGAAGGTTTCTGCATGAAGATGCAAATTGCCATCTGATCTACGAGTACATTGAAAATGACACTCTCTCCATCTATGGCTAAGATTAAGGATTTCCATTGATGTAGCAAGTGGCCTGCAATCAATACATAAATGAGCAGGTACACTAGGCCAAGAGTTGAACACGATGACATAAAAAGCATCAAAATTCTATTAGACTCAGACTTCGGATTAGCAAAATCTGGCTGCAATTCCATAACAATGCACATCGTTATATACATGTCATGTCTATTTGAAAATAGCATGTCACAATCTTATTGGGCTTTTGGGTATCATGACTAAGAACCGGTTGCCCATCATGTTCTTAAACCCAAAAAGATTGTTCAAAATGGAAGATTCTCAAAACAAATAATCAAATCCATATGGATGTGGTTTGATTTATGTAACGAACACTTTATAAACTTAGACTTTCGTACGGTGCATTAATAACTCTCATTCATTTACAACTATGTGTAGACAGACAATGTCTGTTTTGGGATTTGTGTGGTCCAATATATATATATCTATATAATAAAGGAGAATGTTGTTGAAGGAAAGAGAGTGTATCCAACGGCTCTCTTTATGTGGCTTAATTGACGGCCAATATCATTTCATTGGTAATTGGAGGAAAGAGAGTGAATTGATTGATGGAAATGGTCAAAAATTTCAAATTTTCAAATTAAAAAATAGAAAGTTAAAATAAAATCATTTAATTCTGTAACACCGTGCCGTAGGCATGAGCAAATACTGTAACACCGTACCGTAGGCACGGGCAAAAACTAGTATATATATATATAACAGACACATATTTTCCAGTAATTTTGACACATGAAACCAAATAATGTGACTGATGAGGCATGGCTTTAACACATATGTCCAGTTGAGTGATTGCACCACCACTATGCAAATTCTGTCATATTCTGAGTCATTGATTGAATGTAGTGCTTCACCATGTTCTCATACTGCCTTTGAAAGATTCCAATTTCTTTATTTTCACATTGTCACCAGTACAAAACCTTTTACAATATGATGTAATCCAAAACTTTACAAATTTTAATACCAAAATTTATGAAATGAGATGTTGTGGATTCATAGTCACTGTTGGAAGTTCTTTATGTCCAACATATTTTATAAGAAGCTGTTTTTGGAGAAATCGATTGTCCTAAATACATTTTTTTTTTGAAAATGTTGGTAATTCTGTTATCAAATCACTCGACCCAAATTTAAATGAAACAAGTAAAATTTTCGACTGTCCCACGTTTAAAATATAATCGTGTATTTAGGCTAAATTGATTGTCCTAGATACACGTTTATAATTTAATAATATTTACAAAACCCCATTTGGTTATTAGGGTATATGCTTGAAATATAAATGTGTAAAAACCAAGCACCAATCATGATGCTCCATTTTTATTGTACAAAACAATCAAAATCACCATTAATGTTCAAAGGGTTAACTGGAAGAAAAAAAAAGGATGTTTTTGGTACACACAGGGCCACAACAATGGCAGTACAAGAAAATTGAAAATTGGAAAAAGAGAAACAGGGACCATGTGATTCCATGACTGATCAATTTCCAAAACGGTGCCGAACTTCAAGGCCTTTCATTTCGTATCCCTGTTTTTTTTTTTTTTTTTTTCCACTAACAAACAAACGATTTCTTTAGGTATCTATTTTTTTTTTAAAAATGATACACAGATATAATTATCTCGAAAATAACTACATCATTCTCACTGTAGCTACAGTGATCAATGTAACTATAGTGAGAAGGGTGTAGTTATTTTCGGGATAATTATATGTATGTATATCACTTCTCTTTTTGTATGATCGCGTAATTTATTTACTATTTTGATAGCGACGACATAATAACATTTGCTTGTGAGCAAATAATAACATTTTAATTAATTAATAGTCTTGGATTTAGTACGAATACACCATTTTTAATTTGCTCCAATTTGAGCCTACACTTAAATATAGAATTATGAAATCAAAATTTACCGTCATTTAAAATTATTCAAAATTATCAAGCAAATAACTCGGAAATTCCCAAGGTTACATCATGGGAATTTTGAGTGGGCCAATATTGAAGCAGGCTCCAAAGGGAAACCAATACCAAACAAACCCAAAAGATCGAAAGTGTTGAGCTTAGACCAAATTGGACAGTTATGGTTATGGACCAGTTTATAATGTGACACGTATTCTTGGTGGTGGTCCAAATCCCAACATAAAAATAAAAAATAATAATTTGAAAATGAAAAAGAAATTAATGCATGCGTTTTGAGAATACTCATGAGGAGACCAAAAGTTTGTTGACTTTTTGAAGCACCTGCAATTCATCTCAGAAAAAAAAAAAGTTAGTCCCACGTGTTTCAACAATTCAGATTCGGCATCAATGTTACTAGATTTTGATTTAGCCAGTTGTATAATTTTTTTAATATTTTTATACCATAATTTAAATTTAAAAAGTATGTACTGTTCTTTGAAACACTTTTAACAATAAGTATGGTGTTGAAATTTAAAACCACCTAATCCTAAGCCTAAGGTAAAGAGCTATAAATTAGTAAATTGGTTTCACAACTAACACACTCTTTTAGAGGATATGATTGTGAGTATTGACTATTGAATATAAAATATATTCAAATAAAAACAGTGGCAGAGACTTTTAGATGTTTGTGCCGAGGGGTGGGCGCGGTTCGATTTGGTTCGGTTTTTGTTAAAAACCGAATCAAATCATATTTTACGGTTCGGATTTTTTACCTCTCAAACCAAACCATTAAATAACGGTTTGGGTCGAAATAAAATTTTTTTAAACCAGCGGTTTACGGATTGGTTCGGTTCGGTTTACAGATTATTATATTTAAAAAAAATTATCCACTTAAGTGAAAAAAAAACTAGTATATTAAACAAATAGTATGAAGTGCTAGGGTGTAAGCTGTGACTCCAGGGAACACATGCACTCAATAAAAGATTGAAAAATCAGGCACAATTAATTCTTGTATTTTTTAAAAATTACCTCGAATAATAATGTTACCATCATTCTAATTAAAAAATAAATCAAACATCTTACTTTTAAGAATAATGATGCTACCATAAAACAAAAATTTAAGAATAAAAGTATTAACAAATAAATTGAAGAACAAAAGTATTAACAAATAAATATATTAACAACAAATTTAAGAATAAAAATATTAACATACTAATAAAAAGAAAACATATAATAAAATTAAAAGAAAAATACAATTTTTTTTATAAAAATATAATTTTTTTAATTATAACGGTTCGGTTTAACAGGTGCGGTTCGGATTAGCTCCTGAACCGAACCGTAAACCGTTTGGGGTGGGCCAATCCGAACCGCAAACCGAACCGTTAGAAAAAAAAACCGTAAATTCGGTCTGGTTTGCAGTTTGGTTCGGTTCGGTAGGTTTTTTTGCCCACCCATATTTGTGCGGATACTTGTTGCCATCCAATATATATATATATATATATTTTTTAAATATCTCACATAAATTAATGAAAAATATGTTTTATTAATTATATAATTTTGATTTTTTTGAAGATTGGTAAAAAGATTCATTAATAAAAGA
>SKCR01033079.1:0-43149 GCA_019454045.1 Zanthoxylum bungeanum | reverse complement strand
CCCAGCCAGCCAGCCTCTCATATTCTCGGATCCATTTCTTCGATTTCCAGGCGACATTCTGACCAGCTAGATACTCCTCCATTAGATTGCTCATCTCTTCATCATCGATTCAAATGCGACCATTTCAAGTGCTCGAGCAATTTAGCTTTCTCCTTCGTCAAACTCTCCACACTTTTTTTGTACGCTTCATTGGTAGCCTCAGACACCTCATCTCCGATTTCAGTGTCGCCTGAGTCTCCCTTAATTCCTTTTCAAATTTTCTTAACTTCCTTTCAGAAGCATCAAAATTCATTTTCAGTTCAGCAAAGTCTTTTCTGACAGATGTGTTAGCCTTCTCTAAATCCCTCATCCTCATTTGGCTCAACTCAGCATAGGCTCTCCAATTCCTTTTCGAGTTAGGCAAGCTGAGAATGTACTGTGTTTGATACGACTTGACTGGTAGAATCAAATTTTCTGTTCAGCTCGAGACCTGAAAAGAGAAAAGTAGGGGAATTTTAGTTATACAAGTAATAAATATAAACTACCAAGTTAAGGATAAAAACACTCACTCGATGAACTCCAATGTTTAGGAATATCTCATCTCCCATTCGACCCAAATACACTCTCCCCTATCACAAAGAAATAATTTTCTGCCAATCCCCCATGTCATTTGTTGTAAGCCTCAACACTAAATGCTCCCTCTTTTGGTCGAGATACAAGTGATACCTCCATTTTTCTCTCAAGTGCTCATTCATATAGTACGTATACAATAGATCTTTCACCTCAAACTCAATCCCCAATTCAAAATCCATACATTCAATCGACAGTAAAATCCTCCAAGTGTTTGGCATTAGCTGAGAAGGAGCCAACTGGTAATGATTCAACATTTCCCATACTAACTTCGGAATGGGGAATCTGAATCCATCTATGAATGGGCGTTCGTAAAACCCAATCCACCCAGGAATTTTGTAATCTATCCTTTCAGTCAACGATGTTAACCTTACTTCTATTGATTGAGGAAACCTATACTTCAATCTCATCTCTCTCATTGATTTTTCGGTCACTCTACTGGCTGGATTCTTAGTTAGGATATTTATTGGTTCACTCGTGCTAGGAACCCCACTTGACTCTCCAATGGCAGGTAATAATCTCAAAGGTGTCACATCGGTGGGTACTCCTAACGGTGGATCAGCTATTGTTACAATTCCAGCCTCAATAAAATCCTCATACGACCAATCCTTTCAAGTCTCTTCATCACTTGAATCATCCACGGGTAGTTCAATATACTTGTCAATTTGCGCACCTAAACTACCCAAAGATTCCTCACTCGATATTTTCAAGCGACAGGGTTACAAACACAAGTTTCCTAAGGTTTTTATTCCTTAAGAGATCAAAACCATCCCGAACTTCAAACAAAATCCAATAGTTTCACTATATTTATCAAGATCAAATAACCTATTTGACTAAGAACAGTTTGAATCTACACTATGAATAATTGAAGATATAGAAGAACTTGAAGAAGGATTTAAAAGGTACCTTGAAGATGAAGAGAGCTTTCTTCAACCTGCCAACTGAGAGAAATTTTTTGTGTAAGACAAAATGATCTTCAAACTCTTTCTTATACTCTTTATTTTGGCGCTTCAAATTCCCTCCAAAAAGGCATATCGAAACTCCCATTAGGGTCTTAATAAATGAATTGGGATCAAGACATCCTGAGGCCCATCTTCCCTCCAATCCACCAAGAGTTGCATTGTAACGAAGACAATTCAAGGAGATGGTTAGATGACATCCATCAATTCCGAAGGTAGCTCATCCCTTCAATGAAATCACTTACATACGAGAATGAAGACTCGACATGGACACAACACGTAAGAGGACGCAGTATGATGATATTTCAGTCAATATTTTCTTATGAAGTACTTGCAGGTATATTCCAGTCGACATGCATGTACAAAAGTCTTTGAAGGTATTCCAGTCGACAAGCATGTATGAAGTGTTGCATGATTACTTCTGTCGACATGCATGTATTGGAATAATTGCAGGATAATTTCAGTCGATATACTTATAAAATGTGTTAGTAGGAACATTCCAGTCGACAGACTTATATTGAGTCTCATATGTGTATTCAAGTGCATATCTTTATGAAATGTTGGTATTCTAGTCGACATGCATGAATGAAGATATATCATATAATTATTCCAATTGACATACATGAACGAATTGATTGCAGGTACATTTTAGTCGACAAGCATATATTAAATAATTACTTGAACATTAGTCAACATGTATGTATGAAGTGTTTATAGATTATTCCAGCCTACATCAATATTTGCATCTTTTCAAGATTATTCCAGTCTTCATCAATATTTGCATCTTTGCAAGATTACTCCAGTCGACATACATGTATGAAATGTTTATAGGAACATTTCAATCGACATACATGCATTTAGCCTTTTATGTGTATTCTAGTCAACACCATCTTATGAAAAATATGCAGGTACATCAAAGTCGACATATATGTATGAAAAATTCATATAATTAATTCAGTCGACATACATGTATGAAGTAATTGCAGATATCCAGTCGACATCATTATCTGATTCTTTGTAAGTTTACTTCAGTCGACATGCATGTATGAAGTGTTTACAGAATTACTCCAGTCGACACGCATGTATGAAGTATTCATATAATTATTTCAGTCGACACGCGTGTACGAGAAGTTTTGTGGGTATACTTCAATCAACGCTGCACGATACAATGTTGATACGCATGCATGGAGCTTTGTATGAATATTCTTGTCAACATCCATGTATGAAGAGTTTACAGGTATATTCCAGTCGACACTTGAACAACAGAGACTCAGTATGAGAATGACGTCCCAGTCGATGTGCATAAAAGAAGACTTGATGTGAAGATATTCCACTCGACATTATATATGGAGACTTGGTGTATATATCCCAGTCGACATTACTAGGTATGGCTTGCTCTTTTAAGAATATCCAAATCGATATTACTTTGGAATGGGACTTGTTAGGGATATCTCATTCGACATTAGTGTGTTGTTTGGCACTAGTTAAATATGCCCCAGTTGACATTATAATATGTAGCTTGGAACTTATTATAGATGTCCCAGTCGACAACAACGTGTGGCTTGTGACTTGTAATAGATGTCTCAGTTAACATTCAAATTTTGGGACTTGTTATGGGTGTCCAGTCGACATTACTTGGTAATTATTATAGATGTCCCATTCGACATCACGTGTGTATAGCTTAAGTCCTAATGTTTATCTCATTCGACACGCGTGTGTAGCTTGGGGCTTGAAGTAGACCCCAATCCTTGACTTGGGACTAATTAAGTATGACCCCGATGACAACACGTGTGTAACTTGAGATATTATATGAATCTCATTCGACATCATCTAGTATGTAGCTTGGGAATTGTCATAGTTACAACACATGTATTACTTGAGACATTATATGAATCCCATTTGACATTATCTAGTATGTAGCTTGGGAATTGTCATAGTTACTACACATGTATTACTTGAGACATTATATGAATCCCATTTGACATTATCTAGTATGTAGCTTGGGAATTGTCATAGTTACTACACATGTATTACTTGAGACATTATATGAATCCTAGTCGACATCATCTAATATGTAGCTTGAGAGTTGTCATAGATACTACACATGTATGACTTGAGACTTGGTGTACATTCCATTCGACATATGCATGCCTATAACTTGGAGCTTGTTGATGCCCCATTCGACACTATACCTCTATATCATGACCTTCATCTGGTTCAGTCGACTGGGAACATTCCCCATGGCTCATTTAGAGTCGAGTAGAAGACATGGCCTTCATCTGGTCCAGACGACATTAAACTCCCCTGGTTTTTGGACCCGTAGTATGGGGATTATCCTGACCTTCATCTAGTTCAGTCGACTGGGAACATTCCTCATGGCTCATGTAGAGTCAAGTTCAAGACCTGGCCTTCATCTGGTCCAGACGACATTGAAGACTCCCCTGGTCATTTAACCGGTAGTATGAAAATTATCATGACCTTCATCTAATTTAGTCGACTGGGAACATTCCCCAATGGCTCATGTAGAGTCGAGTTGAACACATGACCTTCATCTGGTCTAGAAAAATTTAAAGACTCCCCTGGTCTTTGACCATAAGTATGGAGATTTTCCTGACCTTCAACTAGTTCAGTCGATCGGGGACATCCCCCAGACTCATATTGAGTCAAATGAAGACATGGACTTCCTACAGTCCATACGACAATGTCGTGTGAAATAACTCATGAACCTTCATCTGGCTTAGTCAATTTTGAACATTCCTCATTGGCTCATGAAGAGTCAAGTTCAAAATCTGGCCTTCATCTGGTCCAAACGACATTAGAGATTCCCCTAGTCTTTGGACCCGTAGTATGGGGATTATACTGACCTTCATCAAGTTCAGTTGACTGGGAACATTCCCCATTGGCTCATGTAGAGTCGAGTTCAGAACATGACCTTCATCTGGTCTAGAAATATTTGAAGACCCCCCTGGTCCTTGACCAGTAGTACAAAGATTGTCCTGACCTTCATCTAGTTCAGTCGACTGGGGACATCCCCCATGGCTCATGACGAGTCAAGTTCAATGGGTGTTAAAACACCCATTCGGACTTAATTACTCGGATCTCATAAACAAAAATTAACTTGTTATGAAATAGGTTGAGATACGTCTCATGAGTGGAAATTCCTTACACAACTATCTCAAACCAATTTCACCTGATTAATCAAATTAAAAACACAATAACCAATTTTTTTTATTTTATAAATATTTTTAATTTTTTTGAATTTTTTGAAAATTTTTGACTAAAAATAAAATAAAAACAACACCATAAAAAAAAGATACCAGTCAACTATTCCCCTCCCTTAAACCTAAATGAGACGTTGTCCCCAATGTCTTAAAAAATAGAAGATGAATTTAGAAGATAGTACCTGATTAGCTGAAATTCTACATCTAAAAAGAAAATTAAAGGTTAAGATCCATATTTATCTGACGCTTCTTACCACGATCATTATCAAACCAGTTCATCTTGGAAAGAATATCAATTTGTGGTTCAAAGGCTAAAAGTTGATCAATTAATCATGAGAAGTTCTGGCAGTGAAGAGGATATCTTTTACAGGTTTAGACATGAACCCATTTCTCTAGGAATCATCAAGAAACACACAAAGAAAATCATAAAATCCATCAGCGTTAAACAGTCCAATTGGTTTCTAGTGTATGTTCAAGTTCGCCTAAGATAGTACTGTAAAAATTTCCTCCATTGTACCCAAGCCACCTGGAAAAGTAATAAAAGCATCATCACGATTAATCATTTCCACAAGTCGCTCGGACATACCTGGCACGATAGGTTCCTCTCCGTGTGATGGTCCTATAAGATTCGCCTCTGCCAAACGTTTTGGGATGATTCCCAGAACTTGACTACCTCTTTCCTGTACAACCCTTGAAACGTACCCCATTAGTCCAAGATTCCCACCGCCATATACTAAGTGCATATTCCTTTCAGCTATGACTCTACCCAATTCATGCACTGCCGCAACGAATTCTGGTTTAGAACTAGCACTTGTACCGCAAAAATACACAGATGTTTACAACTATTCTTCTTGAAGTTGCTTCCATTTTTTTTAATGTATTTCTTTCTCAAATCCGGATGCATTCAAGAGTGTAATGATGAGATGAATTTATAGAACCTGAAAAAGGGTGAGTAATAATAGCACTAGTATCTTCCAAATGACGATTATTAGCTAAACAATAAAATAAATCATGAAAGGTCAAAAAGTCTGAATCATGTTGGCGAAAATAAAAGAAAATAACAAAAGAAAAGAAAATTAAAGCAGTTATTAAAACAACAGAATTGTGTATGCAATATGCCACTCGCTTGGTATATAAATCTATTAGGATGTGTCTCAATAAATCATTCATTACTCAGCCATCACTAATGAATTAACTCTCATATTTGTGATTGTCAAACATCATTCCTTCTGTCTTTAAATGCTCCGTTTATGCTTTTCCCTGAAAATATCACACAAAACTCTACAACATGTATACAAAAAATATGAAAATAGAAATTAAAACAAATTGCATGTGTTGCCTCCCTGCTAACGCTAAATTTTTCATCTTTAGCCAGATGTGATTGAAATCCATATGTTAATGAAGTTTCAGCGTGGTTTTGGATGTCCGATTAAAGACAATCATGTGAGCATTGCTTTTGAAGGGTCTCTTCCAACAGTAAAGTGGCAAAAAGATTTTTGTTCGACTTAATGCTCGTGCCACCTTTTTAAACTTTGTCGCTCCAGTGGTTCCTGAAAAGAAAGAAAGAAAATCATGAGGTCTCGTATGGTGCTTGACTTTGAATAAGAGTTCCATTCTGTCAAGCTTCTGGGTGATATCTTTGATTTGTACTCGCCAAAACAATGATGTTTCTCTTGAATGCATGAGATCTTTAATATGGACTTTTGGTCAATATGGGTCAAACCCAAATACCAAAGCCCATTTAAGGAATCACCCTTATTTGCCAAGAAACCAATTTAGGCCCAATTAAAATTAAAGGTCCATTAAGTTATATTTGGACTTTATGGATATGGTTTTGGGCCCAATTGGATCCAACCAATTAGCCTAAACCAAACTTGGCCCAACCAAGCCCATTAAGCCCAATTACAACTTTAAAAGCCAAATTCCAAATTTGGCCCAATTAATTAAATTACCAAAATTCCAAATTTCATAATTTAATTAACCTAAAGTGTATGCCATAATTAATTAACCAAATTAACATTTCCAAAACACCAATTTACTCAATTAATTATGCTCATTATCATCAAAACATGTCCAACACATTTGAATCAAAAATCAATCATTTTACATGCTTATAGTCACGGCAATGGTAGGGATTTCTTTGTCCGATTCAGTTTTAATCCAATTAAATCCAATTCAACATTACCCAAATGATTTCAACTCATCCAATGATCAAAATCAAAAAATACCATGACTTAGGGCAACTCCAAGTATTCAGCCAAGCCTTATTTTTGGGGAAAATATGATCCAATCAATATTTCATGAAATTGATCATATACAACTTCAATACATCATCATTCAAGCATACTCAATCAATCAATTTTATCAAATCATGCTCAAATTGATTTTACCCAAATTTTACCCTAAATCCATTTCATGCTCAAAATGGCTCTGATACCATTGTTGGGTTTCTAATTAGTCCCAAGATCGATTTTAAGCTAGAAACATGTGTGAATACTACAATGAAATATGGCGGAATCATACTTACATTGATCGGTTATACGATGCGAGGAACAACAAAATCTTCAAGCTTTTCCCAAAGAGGCTTTCGGCTTTCTTCAAAATTTTGAGCTCCAATTTTCGGTCCTTCAAGCTCCAAGCTTGGTGTGCATTCCATGCCCACGGGTGGGTTTCCCTATCACCTTCGCAAGACTTCAAAAGTGTGCTAGCACTCGAAAAAATTTGCCGCAAATCTTTCCTTGCTTCTCCTTCAAGTCTCGGCATTAGCAGATTTTTGAGGGAAAAATGGCCCAAGGCCGTGAGATGCAAAGAGAGAAGAAGAGAGAATGAGTTGTGTTAGGTGGTTGAAATTTGAAAAATGATTTTCCAAAAATCTAATACCAATTTTCACTTTCAAAAAGTCAAGGCATTTAATCCTACAACCACCTCCATCACTATTCACATCAAAAGTGACATGTTGTCAATCACTCAAAGTGACTAGACATCACATCAATCAAAGTGACTAATGATTTGACGCTTGATGTGACTTCTGGACCGCACTTGAATTCAAAATGCGAGTGCGCCCGCAAACACTCCTGGGCTCGGGTTCGCTAATTCTGAATTAACGACTTTTTCGTTGCGACGTAATTAAATAATTATGCCTAGCAAAATTACTATTCACGTCGCTGACGAATTAATTCTAAATTAACTCGATCGCCCGAATTAAAATCTAATTTTAATTCCTCGTCGAAATCTAATTTCGATTAATATATCAAATATATTAATTTATCGATTAATTCCAAATTAATCGTTCTCTCTCTCTTAAATAAATTTTATCCCAGATAAAATATCTCCGTAATTAATCCCAGATTAATTTTCTCTCTATTCTAATTAATCCCAGATTAATAAAATGTGAGTCATACGTCATCGGTGAATCTTCGGGAAGCGACCCATGAGATCTCCAGATATGTTGGCAGTAAATCGGTCGTCGGACTATCCGAACACGTACGTACCTAGTACTACGTTTTTACCGATTTACAAGACATGTTGGCTTTTAGCAAAGCACCGTGCCTACCTAATTCTCCAGAAATATACTTATAGGAATAAGTGATCTATATCAGACGTAGTATACGTAGTATTGCATATTACGATCCAGTATCTGATGTCACGTGCAAGGCATGGGGCTGGAATTGTGTCTGCCCCGTACGAAGCACATATCATATCTCTGGTAACTAGTCTCTATAATCGGATAATCATGACCTAATCATATTATCCCGATGACCGCAGTACATAAGAGCACAAGTTCCGTATCCTACGTGATCATCATCTCCACTATGACTGGAGTGATACTTCCATCTCGACATCATACCCAATACACTACGATTTTCAATATACCGAGAAGAGGCGTACACAGAACCTGTTAAAGCCCTGGACGACCAAAACCAAAGTATATTGATTGTCGCAAGTATTAGCGGTGCAAGTCTCAGGTTAAGACCAAATACACCTACCCTGATTCGGACTTCCATAGACACATAGTCATACTACCAATGGAATTCCGATGGGTCTATCCAGAGCGAAGCTGTTTCTGTACCATCGGTAAACACAACCTCCTATTACACTTGCATGAGTATCATATACCCAAATATATGAGAACTATGTCGTTATGTTCCCACAACGCGCACAAGTGTAATACTAGTCTTTTTTGGAAAAGGTAAGTGTAATACTAGTCTCTTACGCATTATCGATGTCCAATCTCGATAATACTCTGACTAGGGATATTTAATGATTAAACCTTCGTGGATTGATATTGTCTCATATCATCTCAATCTGGAACTAATCATAAGGACCTTTTATCATTTATACATCTTGGTAATCTAATTACAAATGATAAAAGAGCAATTTCTTTTGTCACACAGTTAATTTGTACAACAACACCATGATATGTACAAATAGTGATGTTATGGGCCATAATTGTCCAACAATCTCCCGCTTGGCCTATAGCCAATCACTCAAGTGTCCTACACCCGAACTGTGTACGGTTCGCTCAAACTTCTGCTGAGGAAAGGCTTTCGTCAGCAGATTTGCATGATTATCATCTTATGCGATTTATTCGATCATCACATCGCAACGATGTATGATCCGAACGAATCAGATGAATATTTGAAGTATATATATGGATCGTTGATGAGACCATTAATTCTTTAGCATGTGTTGTAGCCTAGCTCAGCTGCTAACATAACTACTCTAATCTAATTAGAATTATTATCAATCCAGAAGGCTTCTATTGCTTCCTCAGCTGCAGTAATATTCCACTTTTGTTGTTTATTCGGTAACAGTATCTTGCTTGGAAGATTTCCAGCTCACTATTCCGTTATTCAAACTGTATAGTATCGTTGTTACGACTTATAGTCATTATATCGGTTAGGAAACTTGTAACAGTGAACCTAGTCACTTCAAGTTCTCCTTCTCCATAGTATTAGACTGCATCCTTAGTTCATCTAAGATACTAAAGGATGTTCTTAACATTAATCCAGTGACTATCACATGGATTGGCCCGATCATGACTCCATATGCTCAAAGCATATGAGAAACCAGGTCGCATACATTTATTTCAATGTACGAGTTCTCGGAGAAAACCAACAACTTTTAGATCTATCCCATTAGATCTTTATTCCTAGAATAAAGGTTGTTTCTCCCAAGAATTCTACGGAGAATTTTCATGAAAGCCAAGTTTTCACCGATTTTATTATAGGAATATCATTTCCAATAAATGATATATCATCATTGTATAGGACATTCATTGTCAGTGCGCTCCCACTAACCTCCTTATATACACAAGAATCATTTTCGTTTTGAATTAAATCATACACCATTATGATTACATCAAAACGATAGTTCCAAGTACGCAATGCTTGCTTCAATCCATTCATGGATCGAATTAACTTGCAAACCTTGTTTGCTCATTTTGGTACGAAAAAACCGTCAGGATGTTGTAAACATCCTCCAAAAGGTTTCCGTTAAGGAAAGCGGTTTTGGCATTCAGCTGCCATATTTCATAAATGAAACATGCAGCATCAGCAAGCATTATCCAATGGATTTACCCATGGCAACGAGTAAAAGGTTTCGTTGTAATCGACACAATGTTGATAACGATACCTTTTCGCTACAAGCCTAGCTTTGCACGTTGGTATGTTTCCATCCATGTATGTCTTCTTTGAAGACTTATATAGTACCAATAGGCACAATGCCTTCCGGTACATAAACTAGTGTCTAAACATAGTTGGTATACATGGAATCTATTTCGGACATTATGGCACTTTGCCATAATAGGGAGTCGATACCTTGTATCACTTCCTCATACGTAGTCAGTTCGTGTTCCTCAATAAGATTTACATCTTTATGAGGTGAGATCAGAAATTCATACCTCCCAGGTTATTTTCTGACTCTCTCTGACTTACGCAGTTCTTGTGTATTCGAAGATTATGGTATAGTTTCATCCCTGATGAACTATTTGTGTTACAATGGGATTCGGTGCCTGGAATAGTATTACTCTGATTTTCATCGAGTTTTACTTTCCTCCCACTTACCACAGCATATAGGTATTCCTCTTAGGAAAACCGCATGGAGAGCAACAATTACATTGTTCTCTTGTGAGTTGTATAAGTACTATACTTAGGTTTCCCTAGGATAACCTACAATTAGGCACTTTGGGTCTAGTTTGGTATCATCCAAACATATGCCTAGCATTCCCAAATCTTCAGGAATGAGAAAACCCAATTTCTTTCCTGTTCATATCTAATATGAAGTCTGTCAAATAGATTTTCATGGAACCTTATTCAAAATAAGTTTTGCACTGTTTAATGTGTATCTGTTGAAGGAAATGGTAGCTCAGAGCGACTCATGATTAACCTTATCATGTCCAACAAAATTCGATTTCTCTGTTCGGACACACCGTCAAGCTGACGTGTTCCGGGAGGAGTCCTCATTGAAAGAATACTATACTCTTTCAAGTATTTGAGAAACATATTGCTTAAGTAATTTCATCATGGTCTAACCGTGACGGTTTTATACTTTAGCCGATCTATTTGTCTATTTCGTATCGAAACTCTAAAAGTTTCCGATTTGTGTTTCAAAAGAAACATATAACCATAACGCGATTGTAGGACACAGAAATAGATGACGATGTTCCGGGCCTCGCGGCCCGGTTGGAAGTACGGAGTAGCCCGCAGGGGACTAAACCGGAGAATAAAAATGGAGTCGCCACCCGGTGTGAACCGGGAAAATGATTTAAGCCTGCACTCACCCCTCGCAAGGGAAGACCTCAAACCGTTGGGTTCGGAATTGTCTCTTACTTATGCCACTTGTAATGAATGGATTTGTGCAATAATTTAACTAAGTCTACACAACATACATGTCCAAGAATAACCTAAATCTAATTCGCATTCATAAAAATAAATCCTATGACTAAGTCATCATGCTTTAAAAGTAATTATCACAACGGCAAACGTACGATATCACACAATGAGTATGTTGAATAAATACGACTTAAACATAATGTAAATTAAACTCCTATTGTAAAATAAAATAATTAAATCATGCTAGAAATAAAACAACTTTCTAATGGCTTAATCATGCTCAAATACAAGTTTGGATGAAATGAAATACGGGAATCCTTCAAGTGGTACGGGGCATTGTATCCCGAGTGCAAACTATAATACCGTCCATTCGGATTCGGCTACGGAATTTATGTCCGGGTTTCCATCCAATATACCACAAAAAGGAACACATATTTCATTCACCCGAAATCACATCATATACTAATTAACAATATTCATGCGAAATAAAGTAATAAAATAACTAAAAAAAATAAAGGATAATAAATAAAAGGGGTGCCCTCAGGTCTTACCTTTTAAGTCGCTTTCCGGGAGTGCGTTCCACGGTGCCGGAAGGGATATCGTTTCGCTGCTTTCACTGGTCCGTTGTTTCCACTATTTTCACAGGTTCACTATTTCCACTGTTTTCACAGGTTCACTGTTTCTACTGTTTTCACAGGTTCACTGTTTCGATCGCGGTTTTCTCTATTTTTCTCACTATTTTCATGCTATTTTTGGGTCGGTTCCGGGATGATTTCTGGGGCAGTTTTCTGTCTCGGTTCTGGGATGATTATAAATTTTGATACAGAAGCTCAACGAGCAAACCCAAGGTTAAGCGAGCGAACAAAAATCCAACAAAACGTCAATTCTTGACTTTTCCCTTCCGTCGTCCGTTTCACGCGACTCCCGCGACTTAAAAGGTGGTGCCTCCGTACGAGGCTCATCATCGGGCTGATATGCAAAAATGCAGTGCCTAATGCATATTTACTTACCTGGCTTGCCGGCTGTTGCTTAACTTACTTGTTGTCCTGAGATGCTTTGACCTTTGGGCTTTGTTCCCGAACTGTGCTAAGATGGGGCTTTAATCCCCTGAGCTTTATTCTCGAACTGTTTTGAAGGTGGGCTTTATTCCCGAACTGTGCTGATAGAGAGCTTTATTCTCCTGGGCTTTATTCCCGAACTGGTTTGAAAGTGGGCTTTATTCCTTTAGGTTGTATTCCCGAACTGTGTTGATAGATGGCTTTATTCCCCTGAGCTGTATTCCTGAACCGTGCTGAGAGAGAGCTTTATCCTCCTGGGCTGTATTCCCGAACTGTACTGGGAGAGCTTTATTTCTCTGGGCTGTATTCCCAAACTGTACTGAGAGAGCTTTATTTCTCTGGGCCGTATTCCCGAATTGTGCTGAGAGAGAGCTTTATTCTCCTGGGCTGATTGTGTAGAGGTAGGGCTTTATTCCCCTCGGCTTGTTCCCGAACTGTTTTGAAAGTGAGCTTTATTCCCCTGGGCTTTGTTCCCGAACTGTGTTAAGATAGGGCTTATTCCCTTAGGCTTTCTTCCCGAACTGTTTTGAAGGTGGGCTTTATTCCCTTGGGCCATGTTCCCGAACTGTGTCAAGATAGGGCTTTATTCCCTTAGGCTCTGTTCCTGAATTGTGCTGAGAGAGAGATTTATTCTCCTGGGCTTTATTCCCTTAGGCTTTGTTGAGATATGGCTTTATTCTCCTAGGCCTTGTTCCCGAACTATGCTGAATGTGGGCTTATTCCTTGACTGTGTTGACTGTGGGATTTGTCCCCGATCCGTACTGAATGTGGGCTTTATTCCTTGATTGCGTTGACTGTGGGCTTTGTCCCCGATCTCTACTGAATGTGGGCTTTATTCCTTGACTGTGTTGACTATGGGCTTTGTCCCCGAACTGTACTGAATGTGGGCTTTATTCCTTGACTGTGTTGACTATGGGCTTTGTCCAACTGCTGATAATAGGGACCTCGCCCTCGAACTGATGATGTAGTGGGCACCTCGACCCGGAACTACAATCGACAACGGAGGCACCTCGACCCAACACCGCTGACAATAGGGACCTCGTCCTCGAACTGATGATGTAGTGGGCACCTCGACCCTGGGCACCTTGAACTGGAACTACAACCGACAACAGGGGCACCTCGACCCTGGGCACCTCGAACCCAACACCGCTGACAATAGGGACCTCGCCCTTGAACTGATGATGTAGTGGGCACCTCGACCCTGGGCACCTCGACCCGGAACTAAAACCGACAATGGGGGCACCTCGACCCTGGGCACCTCGACCCAACACCGCTGACAATAGGGACCTCGCCCTTGAACTGATGATGTAGTGGGTCCTCGACCCTGGGCACCTCGACCCGGAACTACAACCGACAACGGGGGCACCTCGACCCTGGGCACCTCGACCCTGGGCACCTCGACCCAACACCGTTGACAATAGAGACCTCACCCTCGAACTGATGATGTAGTGGGTCCTCGACCCTGGGCACCTCGACCCGGAACTACAACCGACAATGGGGGCACCTCGACCCTGGGCACCTCGACCCAACATCGTGACAATAGGGACCTCGCCCTCGAACTGATGATGTAGTGGGTCCTCGACCCTGGGCACCTCGACCGGAACTAAAACCGACAATGGGGGCACCTCGACCCTGGGCACCTCGACCCAACACCGCTGACAATAGGGACCTCGCCCTTGAACTGATGATGTAGTGGGTCCTCGACCCTGGGCACCTCGACCCGGAACTACAACCGACAACGGGGGCACCTCGACCCTGGGCACCTCGACCCAACACCGTTGACAATAGAGACCTCACCCTCGAACTGATGATGTAGTGGGTCCTCGACCCTGGGCACCTCGACCCGGAACTACAACCGACAATGGGGGCACCTCGACCCTGGGCACCTCGACCCAACATCGTTGACAATAGGGACCTCGCCCTCGAACTGATGATGTAGTGGGTCCTCGACCCTGGGCACCTCGACCCGGAACTACAACCGACAACGGGGGCACCTCGACCCTGGGCACCTCGACCCAACACCGCTGACAATAAGGACCTCGCCCTCGAACTGATGATGTAGTGGGCACCTCGACCCTGGGCACCTCGACCCGGAACTACAACCGACAACGGGGGCACCTCGACCCTGAACTGGTACTGATGTGGGCCTCGCCCCCAGACTAACACTGATGTGGGCCTCGCCCCAAACTGATATGGGCCTCGCCCCAAACTGATACTAGTGTGGGCCTCGCCCTGTGACTCATCCCCAAGCTTATACTGATGTAGGCCTCGCCCCGGATTGATATTGATATGGGCCTCGCCCCCAGACTGATACTGATATGGGCCTCGGCCCCAGAACGAAAATGATGTGGGCCTCGACCCTGTGACTCATCTCTGAAAACTGATGCTGAAGCTGATGTGGGCCTCGGCCTTGGGACTCATCCCCGAAATTGATACTGTAGCTGATGTGGGCCTCGACCCTGGGACTCATCCCTGAAAACTAATGTTGTAGCTGATGTGTCTCCATACCCGGAGTGCTATACCTGGAAAAGACTGATAATGATGTGGGCCTTGCCCCCAGAGTGCCATACCCAGCAAATACTGATAATGATGTGGGCCTCGCCCCCAGAGTGCCATACTCGGCAAGGATGCTACTGATGATGTGGGCCTCGCCCCCAGATTGCCATACTCAACAAAGACTGATAATGATGCAAATGATTTATTTCGACATACTATATTGCTCTCCTCGAGACAATCTTAATAGCTAAACATATTTTCGTCCTCAACGAATGCTTCGTTTCGAAACCAGAGAACCTTCAAAGTACTTGATACACTCAATTTCGATTGTCTGAATGAGTGATCTGAACTAGACTCTTAGTGTGTGTGTGCTAAGGCTCTTTCGCAGCTTAGTCCTTAAGTAAGCCAACTTGGTGATTTCGTTTCAGAGAATCGAACCAGTGGGCCTAACCAACCTGGATATCTTAATCACATTCTGTGATTACTTCAGCATACTCAACATGATATGGTTTTCATCTTTTTTTTTTTGTCTCTTTCTTTTCATTTTCTTTTTTTCTTTTTTCTTTTCTTTCTTTTTTTCTCTTTTCTGACACACCTACCATTTAAGGTAGCATTTCTCCTCATGGTGGTCATAATACTCGCCCATGGGTAGCTTCACGCTTATCGGTTATAGGTGGTCTATTTTTTTCTTCTTTTCTTTTTTATTTAAGAGACCTTTTTTTTTTCTTTATTTCCAACCATATCATATATCATAGCATCCGTAAACAATTGTGGACACCCAGGAAAACGGTCATTCACTAATACATCATCTCTTCAGCTAGTCACCTCGATAACTACTCGGGCTTCTACTGCTAGGATCCCGTAATCAAGTGCTCGCGAGTCTAACTGAGATCAATCCATTCAGAATACCAGAAGAAATCGCGTCTCGCACTTATCGTTTCTAGGGTTTCTCCCTACAGCATACAATGTCATCACCGGACATATGTCTAACCATCAAAGACTTCTCTCTCTCATCTTTTCATTTTTTCATTTTTTTCTTTTCATTTTTTTCTCTTTTTTTTTTTTTACAATTAAACTAGAGCACAAACTTTCAAATATGTCTCATGTCTTGTAATACCTGGTCAGTAGGAAACATCACTGATTAAGATCAATGTCCAATCTGCGCTTCTTGCCACGATCACCATCTGTCCAGTCCAATTTGGAGAGGATAGGGTCGAGCTTCGGTTCAAAAGCTAGGATCTGGTCAATCAACTCTTCGGCCTTTGTCGCAGTCAGGAAAATATCTTCCACAGATTTGGTGATGAACTCATGTCTCTTGGCTTCCGCGAGAAACACAAACAGAAAATCGAAGAAATGCTCAACATTAAGTAGTCCAATGGGCTTCCGATGAACGTTCAAGTGCGCCCATGATGCCACTGTGAATATCTCTTCAAGGGTACCAAGTCCACCTGGTAACGCAATAAACGCATCCGTAGTATTTATCATTTCATGGAGTCGTTCAGACATACCTGATACGATGCGTTCATCTCTATTTGTTGGTCCAATTAACTGTTCGTCCGCCAAAGGTCTTGGGATGATTCCCAAAACATGACCGCCACCATCCTAAACGGCTTTTGAAATGCTTCCCATTATCCCAAGATTTACACCGCCATATACTAGGTTTATATTCTTCTCAGCCATGACTCGCCCCAATTCCTTTGCAGCCTCAATGAATTCTGGTTTATTACCAGTATTGGATCCACAGAAAACACAAATTTGCTTAACTCACTGCTGTGAAGTTGCTTCCATTTTCTTTCTCTTACTTGGATGTATATCTGGATGTGTTGAGGAGAGAAATGTTGAGCTGAATTTATAGAACCTGAAAAGGGGTGAGTAATAATTGCACTAATATCTTCCACCGAATGGTTGTTAGCTAAACCACAAAAGAATTCGTCAAAGGTCAAAAAGTCTCTGGATCATGTCTACGACAATAAGAGAAAAATAACAAAAGAGATTGTGAGCGGTCAAAAAGTCGTGGATTTTATCCACGAAAACACCAAAACAAGTCATGAAAGGTCAAAAAGTCTGGGATCCTGTCTACGAAAATAACAGAAAATAACAAAAGAAGGCAAATCAAAGCAATAATTAAAGCAAAGGAATCGTGTGCTCAATAAGCCTCTTGCTTGGTATAAGTTCATTAGGATGCGTCTCAGGAATTCTTCCTTTACTTTGCCACCACTAATGAATTAGCTCCCACCTTTGTGATTGCCAAACACCATTCCCTCTGTCTTAAAATGTTATGTCTTTGCTTTTACCTACCAAAATAACACACAAAATTAAAAATTCTACGACATGTATACACAAAACATGAAAACAGAAATCGCAACAAAGTGCATAGGTTGCCTCCATATTAGCACTAAATTCATCGTCTTCAGCCAGACATGACCGAAATCCATCTGTCAATGTGTCTTTAATGTCATCCTCAGTGCTTGTGCCACATTTTGATCTTTGCTGCTTTCTTTTTCTTTCTTTATTTTTCGTTAAAACCTGCGAATACAAAACAACAGAATAAAGACGTGTGCATGTAATGTATACGTATGCAAGTGTAGAGGTCCTCCATGTTCATGATGGGTTAGACCCTCATTGTGCTCCTTGGCGCCATGTGTTTCCTCCTGCTAGTTCTTCCTTTCTGTTTAAAACCTGCAAACATAGGACAAACAAAAGAATTGCAAGTATGTTACGTGTATGCATGCATGGATATGTTTCCTATCCCGTTGGGTTAGGCCTTCCGCCAATTCCCTTGGTGACTTGCTTAGTCTTTTTTCCTTCAGGCAAAATGCTGCTTCAATCTGTTTACATCGATCGACTCGGTGAACTCATTCTCTTTTAAATCTGACAGTCTCACTGCCCTGTTTCCCAATTTCTGAATGGCTATCCTGTCTTTTCTGCTTGCTTCTTCCGAGGATTCCCCGATGGTCTTTCCATTCTGATTGTAAAACTTTCTGTTATCGGCTATACCGGGTACGGTCAGACTGGCCACAACATTAGTCAGAACTTGCAACATCTCAATAATTTCAGTTACTTTAATCTCCAATTGATCCAGGCGGGATCTCTCGTTTGCTAACTTGCTCATGTTGACTGACGGTCTCTTGACGAGTCTCTCTGCTTTCCTAACCCAACGGGAATCTATGATGGCTTTTAAGACACAAAGGGGTTAACATGATGCGTGTATGCATGAAATGATTGAGATGCGTGTGATGCGGAAAATACATACATAAGTTGGCCTATCTTCATTTTAAAGCATTCAATCACATCATTGCGCGGTGCAAACTTGTCCCAGTTGAAAAGGCCCAACAAGTTCATACTTTTGCGATAACATAACTAAACAACTTCAAATGATAAGAGACCCAAATACAAAATGGCTCATCGGTATTTTAGAAACTTTTGACCCAATTTTCAAAGGACACGAACTCGTTCCAGTTTAAATGGCCCAACCAGTTCATATCTCTTGACAAAAAGTCCAATTGAATCTAAATAACGATGGTCCCAAACACAAGCATAAAAGAAATGATTTCTATGGGTCATACAATTAGGGTTCGCATGCAGGTTTAAAAGAATGTAAACAAAGGTTCCCGCTGACGAAGGTTTGCTCACAACTAGGACTCTCCACTCAAGGGTTAGAGCGACCAAGTGAGCGCACCCTTTTTTATACCTTACGGTACGTGCCAACGAGTTATGGTGTGTAACTGACTGTCAAATGGATTTCCCGTTGTAGATTCCCCAGAGGGAGGGTGGAGTGAGGATCTCTTAAGTACCCTAGCCTCTTAGGCTCTTATCGCTTGGTGTCAGGAATAAACAACGAGTCCTCCAAATTAGTCTATCACAATGAGCTACGGGTGAATGATTATCTAGGTGCCCTCACAGCTTTTTCCTTATAGAAAGGTAGTGAGTGAAGGAAGACACCAAACCATCACCTAGCTTTAATAACACTTTTGATTAAACTCTCTAAACCCACAGTAGACATGGTTAATTTAAAGCAGAAATCAAAAACATTACAAGACATTATTTCGGGGCCGATTCTCTATCCCCAGTGGAGTCGCCAGACTGTAGGACACAGAAATGGATGACGCTGTTCCGGGCTCGCGGCCCGATTGGAAGTACGGAGTAGCCCGTGGGGGACTAAACCGGAGAATAAAAATGGAGTCGCCACCCGGTGTGAACCGGGAAAATGATTTAAGCATGCACTCACCCCTCGCAAGGGAAGACCTCAAACCGTTGGGTTCGGAATTGTCTCTTACTTATGCCACTTGTAATGAATGGATTTGTGCAATAATTTAACTAAGTCTACACAACATACATGTCCAAGAATAACCTAAATCTAGTTCGCATTCATAAAAATAAATCCTATGACTAAGTCATCATGCTTTAAAAGTAATTATCACAACGGCAAACGTACGATATCACACAATGAGTATGTTGAATAAATACGACTTAACATAATGTAAATTAAACTCCTATTGTAAAATAAAATAATTAAATCATGCTAGAAATAAAACAACTTTCTAATGGTTTAATCATGCTCAAATACAAGTTTGGATGAAATGAAATACGGAATCCTTCAAGTGGTACGGGGCATTGTATCCCGAGTGCAAACCATAATACCGTCCATTCGGATTCGGCTACGGAATTTATGTCCGGGTTTCCATCCAATATACCACAAAAAGGAACACATATTTCATTCACCCAAAATCACATCATATACTAATTAACAATATTCATGCGAATAAAGTAATATAACTAAAAAAATAAAGGATAATATAAAAGGGGTGCCCTCAGGTCTTACCTTTTAAGTCGCTTTCCGGGAGTGCGTTCCACGGTGCCGGAAGGGATATCGTTTCGCTGCTTTCACTGGTCCGCTGTTTCCACTATTTTCACAGGTTCACTATTTCCACTGTTTTCACAGGTTCACTGTTTCTACTGTTTTCACAGGTTCACTGTTTTCGCGATCGCGGTTTTCTCTATTTTTCTCACTATTTTCATGCTAGTTTTGGGTCGGTTCCGGGATGATTTCTGGGGCAGTTTTCTGTCTGTTTTTTTTGTCTGTTTGGGTGATTATAAATTTTGATACAGAAGCTCAACGAGCAAACCCAAGGTTAAGCGCGAACAAAAATCCAACAAAACGTCCATTCTTGACTGCTCCCTTCCGTCGTCCGTTTCACGCGACTCCCGCGACTTAAAAGATCCTTAAATTTCATTATCATACTAAAAGGATCTAATCCTTAGTTCTGATTAAGAAATTAAGGAGTCTATTTGGCAAGCATAATGGATTAAGCATAAAAGTTATCATAACATGAATCTTCCAAAGATTATGCTCTACTATTTGCTCAACTCCGGGCTTAGGCCCGAGATGTTATTCTATCAAATGATTAACTTCTCAGTTTTCAGGACTATCCTGAATTTTATTCCCAATATGAAAATTAAAGTCGTTTAAATACATTTTCACACCAGGATTATGTTTTAAACACTAATCTTTCATTATCTTGATTCCAATAGTCCAACTATTTAATCAACGATTTTAGGTACTATTTATTATAATGATTACTATAGTTTAACTATATAATCAACTATAATTTAATTGGTTAAATTCAATTATATTGATTACTATAATCCAATTAAAAAATCAACTATTAATTGAAATAGTTTGAATACAGTCCAACTGTTTAATTAAAACAACGATTAAATATTAGTCCAACTAATATATTAATATATTTGACGAAAAATTTGAAATGAGCGCGTATGGCAAGTAACTAAACGAATATTGAAAATTTAATACTTGTCTCCCACTATTTTCGACGAGCCTCTAACCCTCTGTGGAGTACTCGGAAACCTTATTTCCTAGTGGGCTAGGATCCCGTTAAATAACACACAATCTTGACTTGGCCAACAATTGTATGATAATTAACTAGGTAGATCTCTAAGATCAATTGGATCTCATCCAATTCCTATATCCAGTAGGTGGACATCCAAGTCCGAAACATATATCCTATATATGCCAATATATCCAATATATTCCCTAACTTTTTCCTCTGAATCAACTAAGCCCTGGCTTTGGCACAACAAACTTAGTGATCCCAGTTAAGCAGAACCCATTGACCTTGGAAAGCTTCGTAATCAATGTCGATGGACAAGAAGTGATCTTGACTTTGGCCAACAAATCACAACTTGGACAAGACACCGATATGGAACAAAGCCTCATGATTCAAACACATCAGTGACGGACAAAGGTCTTGAATTTGGCCAACAAACCAGTGCCAGTTTTGGATCTTGAGTAAGAATCACTCAATGGAAGGAAAAACGCATAATATATTTTGAGGGTTTTTTCGCGTAATTGGCAACCAATTAATTATCTTTGTTAAGGTCTCATCATCATACACCCTTAAACATGGATTCTAAACACATAATAAGGCGCGTATAAATAAATATAATAATGATATGCAGATGGATACTTAACACATTGTTCCTAGAACAAATCGCTCTATTTCCTCTCTCCCGCTAGCACAAGTATTACTTCTACCCGATTACATAACACTTCTAAAGAAAATTCATTTACATTGAGGGGAATAGGTGAGAAGAGAAATACATAGAGTCAAAAGGTAATAGGCTGGACACGCGGGTCCAATTAATAAATTCTAAATTTATTTCAACAATTTCCAAAATTGCCTCACCCATCTAATAACCATCTGATATACATTATTCATACATCGCATCCATGTATTCACACAAGCATGTTATCAATCAATCTAATTCAATTAATTAATCTGAAAATTAATGACCATCCAATGTTCAAACAACGATTTGATTTTGCGCGAGTCCGACTCGTTTTGCGAATAAGTACTCAAAGTACGAATTCTTGAATTAAATTAAATTACAACATTAAATCCAATTTAATTTGCATTTAATACTAATTCATTTATTTAATTCCAAATTAAATATATTTATATTTTTTTAATGTACCTTAGATTCTAAATCTAATCTTTACGGGTCTCAAAGCCCGATTAACATCCAATGTTAATTTAATTAAAGTCCAATGAGCTTTTAATTAATTTCTAAGGCATGGACTTTTGGTCAATATGGGTCAAACCCAAATACCAAAGCCCATTTAAGGAATCACCCTTATTTGCCAAGAAACCAATTTAGGCCCAATTAAAATTAAAGGTCCATTAAGTTATATTTGGACTTTATGGATATGGTTTTGGGCCCAATTGGATCCAACCAATTAGCCTAAACCAAACTTGGCCCAACCAAGCCCATTAAGCCCAATTACAACTTAAAAGCCAAAATCCAAATTTGGCCCAATTAATTAAATTACCAAAATTCCAAATTTCATAATTAATTAACCTAAAGTGTATGCCATAATTAATTAACCAAATTAAAATTTCCAAAACACCAATTTAATCAATTAATTATGCTCATTATCATCAAAACATGTCCAACACATTTGAATCAAAAATCAATCATTTTACATGCTTATAGTCACGTCAATGGTAGGGATTTCTTTGTCCGATTCGGTTTTAATCCAATTCAACATTACCCAAATGATTTCAACTCATCCAATGATCAAAATCAAAAAATACCATGACTTAGGGCAACTCCAAGTACTCAGCCAAGCCTTATTTTTGGGGAAAATATGATCCAATCAATATTTCATGAAATTGATCATATACAACTTCAATACATCATCATTCAAGCATACTCAATCAATCAATTTTATCAAATCATGCTCAAATTGATTTTACCCAAATTTTATCCTAAATCCATTTCATGCTCAAAATGGCTCTGATACCATTGTTGGGTTTCTAATTAGTCCCAAGATTGATTTTAAGCAAGAAACATGTGTGAATACTACAATGAAATATGGCAGAATCATACTTACATTGATCGGTTATGCGATGCGAGGAACAACAAAATCTTCAAGTTTTTCCCAAAGAGGCTTTCGGCTTTGTTCAAAATTTTGAGCTCGAATTTTCGGTCCTTCAAGCTCCAAGCTTGGTGTGCATTCCATGCCCACGGGTGGGTTTCCCTATCACCTTCGCAAGACTCCGAAAGTGTGCTAGCACTCGGAAAAATTTGCCGCAAATCTTTCCCTGCTTCTCCTTCAAGTCTCGGCATTAGCAGATTTTTGAGGGAAAAATGGCCCAAGGCGTGAGATGCAAAGAGAGAAGAAGAGAGAATGAGTTGTGTTAGGTGGTTGAAATTTGTAAAATGATTTTCCAAAAATCTAATACCAATTTTCACTTTCAAAAAGTCAAGGCATTTAAGCCTACAACCACCTCCATCACTATTCACATCAAAAGTGACATGTTGTCAATCACTCAAAGTGAATAGACATCACATCAATCAAAGTGACTAATGATTTGACGCTTGATGTGACTTCTGGGCCGCACTTGAATTCGAAATGCGAGTGCGCCCGCAAACACTCCTGGGCTCGGGTTCGCTAATTCTGAATTAACGAATTTTTCGTTGCAAAATTACTATTCACGTCGCTGACTAATTAATTCTAAATTAACTCGTTCGTCCGAATTAAAATCTAATTTTAATTCCGCGTCGAAATCTAATTTCGATTAATATATCGAATATATTAATTTATCGATTAATTCCAAATTAATCGTTCTCTCTCTCTCTTAAATAATATTTTATCCCAGATACAATATCTCCGTAATTAATCCCAGATTAATTTTCTCTCTCTTCTAATTAATCCCATATTAATAAAGTGTGAGTCATACGTCATCGGTGAATCTTCGGGAAGCGACCCATGAGATCTCCGGATATGTTGGCAGTAAATCCGGTCGTCGGACTATCCGACACGTACGTACCTAGTACTACGTTTTTACTGATTTACAAGACATGGTTGGCTTCTAGCAAAGCACCGTGCCTACCCAATTCTCCAGAAATATACTTATAGGAATAAGTGATCTATATCAGGTGTAGTATACGTAGTATTGCGTATTACGATCCAGTATCTGATGTCACGTACAAGGCCTGAGGCTGGAATTGTGTCTGTCCCGTACGAAGCACATATCATATATCTGGTAATTAGTCTCTATAATCGGATAATCATGACCTAATCATATTATCCCGATGACTGCAGTACATAAGAGCACCAGTTCCGTATCCTACGTGATCATCATCTCCACTATGACTGGAGTGATACTTCCATCTCGACATCATACCCAATACACTACGATTCTCAATATACCCAGAAGAGGCGTACACAAAACCTATTAAAGCCCAGGACGACCAAAACCAAAGTATATTGATTGTCGCAAGTATTAGCGGTGCAAGTCTCAGGTTAAGACCAAATACACCTATCCTGATTCGGACTTCCATAGACACATAGTCATACTACCAATGGAATTCCGAGGGGTCTATCCAGAGCGAAGCTGTTTCCGTACCATCGGTAAACACAACCTCCTATTACACTTGCATGAGTATCATATACCCAAATATATGATAACTATGCCGTTATGCTCCCACAATGCGCACAAGTGTAATACTAGTCTCTTACGCATTATCGATGTCCAATCTTGATAATACTCTGACTAGGAATATTTAATTATTAAACTTTCGTGGATTGATACTGTCTCATATCATCTCAATCTGGAACTAATCATAATGACCTTTTATCATTTATACATCTTGGTAATCTAATTACAAATGATTAAAGAGCAATTTTCTTTGTCACAACAGTTAATTTGTACAACAACACCATGATCTGTACAAATAGTGATGCTATGGGCCATAATTGTCCAACAGAAGATGCACCTAACACATGATCATTGTCCATTGCAACTCCTCTCTCTACACCATTATGTGGACTCTCGCCAATGACTTTTTGTATGACATCTTCTAAGATCTCTACACTACTGCATTCTTCATTACCTTGAGGACTTGACATAGCTATAAGAACTCTAAAGATGACTTCTTCATTTTGCACTAGCATTGTCAGTTCATCTTTCTGCACATCAATGATCACTCTGCATGTTGCCAAGAAAGGTCTTACAATGATGATTGAGCCTCCATACCATGAACAAGAAAGTTAGCAGGGAAATAGAACTCATTCACTTTAACCAACACATATCTCTACTATTCCTCGTGGGTAGGTGAGGGATATGTCTGCTAGCCATAATATGGTGTTGGTTGGCTTTGACTCTCCTAAGCCCAATTGTTTGTAGATGGATAAGGGTATGAGATTGATACTCGCACCCAAATCGCATAGCGCCTTACCAAAATATCAATTTCCAATAGTACATGGTATGGTAAGCTGTCAGAATCATTAAACTTTGGAGGGAACGTCTTCTGTATAATGTTACTACACTCCACTGTGAGTGCTATTATTTCAAAATCATCCAACTTCCTCTTATTGGACATCATATCCTTCATAAACTTCACATAGTTAGGAATTTGTTCTAGCGCGTCTGCGAAGGGGATGTTGATATGGATCTTTTTAAAGATATCAAGAAACTTTGCGAATTGATCATCCAATTTCTTCTTTTGAAAGCGTTTTTGTCTTCTTTCATTTTTTTTCCTCATGAATTGTTTCCACTTTATCTTGATTGCCTTGGTTCCTAAGAGTATCTCTAATATCTTTCCCACTCCTGAGGGTAATGGCTTGGCACTGCTCCTTAGGATTGACTTCGGTATTACTCAAAAATGCCCAATTCTGTTGATCAGCCATGGAAGAAGCAAGCTGCCCAATTTGTACTTCTAAGGACTTCATTGTTGCCCCTATATTTTTGATATATGTTTCAATATTGTTCAATATCGACTCACTCTTCTCAAACCTCTCTGACATTTTAGCAACAAACGTGCTCATAAAGTCTTCTAAAGATGATTTCTGCTCAACTCATTGATTATTGAAGCCGGATGAGGTTGGAAGGCATTCTCCTTATTTGTATATGAAAAGTTTGGATGATAATAATTAGGCATATGATTGTCTCTATAGTTTTTGAAATTCTGATTGTCCATATACTGGACTTGCTCAAAATTTACTCCTCCGTCTGGTAAGATAATTTTATTAGCTGCAGCATCTTCAATAGATGGTTGACCTCTTTGATTGGTCAATGCTGCTAGATAAGTCATGAGGGATGACACTTGAGCTGTAAGTACAACAATAGGATCCATCTCATGTATACCAACCACCTTAGTTATCATCGAGCGTTCACTTGGCCATTGGAAATTATTAATGGCCATCTCCTCCAGTAGAGCACATGCATCTTCAACATTTTTCTTGAACAAGGTTCCTCCTGCAGTTGCATCGACCAATGGTCTGTTTGAACCATTCAACCCATTATAAAATAGTTGAATCAGGAACTGGTCCTCATAATTGTGCTGTGAGCACCTCTTGAGTAGTTCTTTAAATAGCCCCCACACCTCGTACAGGTTCTCGATCTCCAACTGTTTAAAGGTGTTAATCTCTGTTCTCAATTGGGCTGATTTAGAGGGTGGAAAGAACCCCGCAAGAAATATTGTGGCTATATCCTCTAATGTCATGATACTCCCCATCGATATAGCTTGTAGTCAACCTCTTGCTTTGTCCCTTAAGGAGGATAGGAACAAGCACAGTCTGGTGGGAACACGTCCATTTGACCCAAGATCCATACTCTAATGATTCCTATCAATGAAACATAAAACAAACTACGAAACAAGTAAAATGACACGAAACCTAACAAAATAATAATATAAGCATGTATCAATAAGTGGCTATAAAATACATTTATCAATTGTGAGACCCACATCAAAAGCGAAATCCACATACCTCGTAGAGCGTGTCAGTGATTCTGGGGCTGAATTTGGCCGAGGAAGTGATAAAATTGTGTGAGATGAACCTCATGGTAAGATCTGTTTCATAATCCGAGCGTCCGATTGAGGTAGGGGTTCGATTATTGTTCTTTTTAAATAAAATTTAAAAATTATTTATATAAATTGTATTTAAATTACACACTATATCTATTTATTAAATTATGTTGTTTGTATGGATTTTGCACATATTACAGATTTGACAGTTTAGTGTATTTATAAATTATTGTACGGGTATTTCAGTAAATTGTACATTACACATATGCCATAGGATCACACATGAGGTATACTTGTTGTTTGACCACATAGAGGTCCATACGAGTATTTTCCTAAATACTCACTCCCTACTTCCTCCACAAGTAGCTCAAGCAAGGTGAATTCGTTGGAATATTGTGGGCAGCCGTATTGGACTTGGTATTGAGAATTCGCTATTTTACATTTTCATACTTGATTAGTAGAGGACTTTGAACCTTTCTTTCTAAGTCAGTAATATATATGTCACACTATATTTTATAAATTATTAAGGATGATGATGCATATTTTGATATCATTTATAAATTTTATTTGTCATATTGTCAATTATGTTTGATGGTGATTCCGACACTGTGGGTACATAAAAATTAATTAAATAAAAAAATGTGACAACATGGAATTTCCATTTCATGTGGATTTCCCTGCTTGCCCCTAGCCTTGATTTTGGGGTGTGACAAGATGGATCCTAGTAAATTTTACCAAGGAGACCTAAACCTTGTAGCTGCTGTAATCTTCCCACCATTGCTGAAATGGTTCCTTTCAAGTCGTTTTACAGACTAAAAAATATCAAGCCACATAAATTCCCAATTTATTGAGGATTGTTATCCATGAGTTTGCACTTGAATGCATAGACATGTTGAAGAGAATGTAAAGGTACAAATTCTAGGACATCAGATTTCTTAGTCCAATCAGTGCTATGCTCAAAATAATGGCTTTTATTCCATAAGTAGAAATAAGAAAGAGTACGCATAAAGTTAAAAAACACAAAAACATTACTACATTATTTAGTTACAGGGACAACATCTAGAAACTTCACTTTAATCTTCTTGAGCTTTGGCACAACATCTGCCATATCCATTCTCTGGTCAGGTGACTCTGTGCAACAGTCCAATGCCAAATGCATGATGCTTAACAAACAATCTATTTCGGCAGTAAAAGCTTGCTCTCCTTGCAACAAATTTGCATCAATAACTTTAATCAATCCATGAGGTATTGAATCATTTATCCACTTCTTTAAACTCATTTCTCCGGAAAACATTTCATCAGTGGGCTTCTTTCTTGTGAAAGTTTCCATCAATAAAACTCCATAGCTATAGACATCACATTTGGATGAAACAATTCCCTCTGATCCGTATTCTGTATTTTTTTTATATAAATTTTTAAAGATATTCCATTAGATAATAAATAAATAATCTTACGATGATAGTCTATGCAAGCTTTACTTATATACGATTGAAAAAATTACAAAATATAAAATTGAATTGAAATATTACTTGGTGCCATATAACCAATTGTAGCCATTGTCATGGTTTGTGTCACGTAATCATCTTGTTCACCTAAGAGCTTAGAAATTCCAAAATCACTCACATGTGCAACCATATTTTCATCTAAGAGAATGTTGCTGGGCTTCAAATCACAGTGAACCACATTTAATGAATGACCGTGATGGAGATATTCAAGAGCGAACCCCACATCTATCATTATATCCAATCTCTGCTGGATATCTAGAAAATAGTTGTGAGAATATAACCACTTCTCAAGACTACCATTAGGCATGAACTCAAGCACCAGGGCTTTAAAATCTATATTACAACAGCTGCTAAGAATCTTGACAAGATTTCGATGACGAACATTTCGCAATACTTCACATTCAACCTCAAAACTCCTAAATGCTCTCTCTAGTAGATTGAAAACCTTAATTGCTACATTAGTACCATCATAAAGTGTCCCTTTATAAACTGAACCAAAACTACCTGTACCAAGCAAGTTGCATTCGTTAAATCCATCAGTTGCCCGTTGAATATCTAGGTATGAAATTCTTCTCCATGTTACCAAAGATGATGAATCTTCACGATCTGGAATTCTTGTACTCTTGTTTCGGCTTCTTATAAAGAAGATAATTACAATTGCTATTAGTAAAGTGATTATTATTATCGGCAAAACATATTTCAGGACACTTATAGCAGCCTTTTTGGATCCAGTATTGTTATCTTCCTTGCAAGATGGTACTTGTAGCCTTGACGGACCACAGAGTGCATAATTCCCAATAAATGATTGAGCAGATAAATTTCTAAAAGGACCATTTGTAGGAATTTTCCCTTCTAACTTATTGTGAGACACATTAAGTTGTTTGAGATGTGAAAGTGCCTCCAATGACTTGGGAATTTCTCCAGAGAGATTGTTAGTAGAGAGATCTAAGGATTCCAAGCTTATCAAATTGCCAAATGATTCAGGAATTGGACCTTGAAATTGATTACCAGCCAAGGACAAGGTTACTAGATCTTTGAGAACACCAATGGTCATAGGAATATTACCTGATAATTGATTCCTTGATAAATCGAAACCTATCAAGACCTTCAAGTTCTGTATATTTGATGGCAGAGAACCACTTAGAGAATTTGATGACAAATTTACGTACATGATGTACAAAATATTCCACAAGGATGATGGAATACTAGAAGTAAGCTCGTTGGAGTCTAAGCGAAGCTCTCTTAGAGACACCAAATTGCCCAAGCACATTGGTATGGATCCATTGAGCTTATTACCCTGCAACCCTAATAAACTCAACCTCTCCAAGTGACATAAATCGTAGGGAATGGATCCATGCAAATTATTATCAAAGAGACCTAAACCTTGTAGCTGTTGTAATCTTCCCACCGTAGTTGGAATAGTTCCACTCAAGTCATTGTTGTAGAGGCTTAAAAGTATCAGGCCACGTAAATTGCCAATCTCTCGAGGAATGTTGCCCTGGAGTTTGCACTCGAATGCAAAGAAATATTGAAGAGAAGCTGAGAAATTCCCAATTAATGGTGGAAGGATGCCACCTAATGGATTAGAACCTAAGTTTAAACGCGCTAGGTTACGACAACTAGTCAAAGAAGAGAGAAAATTCCACTCAAAATTTGATGATTCGGTCGTCAAGTTATTATTCCTAAGATGGAGCGTCCTGAGGAGTCTCAAGTTGCCAAATGTATTCGGAAGTTGGCCATGGAATGAGTTGTAGCTCAATTCTAGTGTAGAGAGTTTAGAAGCATTGGTGATGGAATTGGGAATTGTTCCGATAAGCTTATTTATTGGCAAGATTAACGTCTCCAAGTTCGGAAGCGAGTGGCCAAGTGTTGATGGCAGATGGCCTGAGAGTTGATTGCTATAGAGATTGATGAGTCTTATGGTTGAAATATTGAAGAGCGTTGGTGGAATGGGACCAGTTAAGTTATTGGGACCAAGATTTAGAGATTCCAGAATTTGTAGATGGTCTATCTCTTTTGGAATTTCACCTGCAAGAAAGCCAGCATTGGAGAGTTATTCGGCTTTTCAATTTCTTCAGTTCATAAACACCCGAAAAATGATCATAAAGATTTTCTTTTCATAATTTTTATTTTAAAATATTTTCACAATTTATTTACTTTATAAATTAAATAAATTTATAATTAATAATTTCATAAATTAATTTATAAATACTATATGAAAATATTAAAATATCATGATTTTTATAAATAATTAAAGAGCAAAATTATCAAAATGGGGTCTTTATAACTATTTTTCAAATGAAATAAATTTTTATGACTAATTAAACATTGCGGGTTTATTTATCATTTTCCCTCAGATTTATAATAAAGAAAGATACAACGATATATTGAAGGGATTGATATATTGTGATGGTGATTATATTTAATGAAATAATCATGTCCTGAATTTCAACGTTAAATGTACTAGTATTTACAGTGTAGATATATTTTCGATCAAATTGAATAATTTGATAAGAATAACTGATTACTAGTTAAGAACACACACACACAAAAAAAGAAGAAGAAGTTGTTCGAAGATTTGAAATTGAAGAATCCACCTAATGTCATGCCACTGTTGTCAAAGATTGAGATCACATATTTTATAATGATACAACCACTTTTGAAAATGGTTCAAGTTTCCAAATTATATTAGGTGGATCACTATTCATTTGTTGAAATCTTGAGCTTAAATTTTGCTATAAATACATAGCTCATTTGTGAGTTTTAGGCAACCCAAATATTAAGCTTCAAGGCAAGAAAGCTTAATGAGTGTAGAGAGAGTGGGGTTTTTGTAAAGTTTAAATATTTGTAAATTATGTTCTTATAATAATATAATTCGGTTTTTCTCATAAATACTCTTCAGTGATCAAAGAATCACAACAAGTGGTATAAGTAGCTTTGATTATGTATTGGGGTCGTAAAACTGAAGAACGGAACTCGGTTTGGAAAATTTGAGTTTCGAGAAAGTTATCAAAAATTAGTGTTGACCATACCATCAGCTTTTTCACGTCGAGACAAACACGATGGTATTTTTCGGTGATCAAACAGAGCTCCAAAGATACCGCACGCGCCTTCCAGAGAGCAGCTCACATGCCGCCACGCGCCGCACGCGCGTCCAAAGGTTGAAGACAATGATGTGTCTGCCATGTTAGCACCACGTCAGCGTACAGTCATATCACAGTCAGCGGCGAGTCAGCAGCCATGTCAGTGCCATGGCATCTGCCACGTCAGTAATCTCGGTCCAGTCAGCAATCACGTGTCAGTCACGTAATCTGCCACGACAGCGACATATCATCTACCACGTCAGCATCACATCATTTGACACGTCAGCATTCAGTCCCATTTTACAACGTCAATAGCCACGTGTCAGCACATGTCAACATTCCTGGTAAATTTCATTGAGCCCCTGAAGTATTTGAAATTTATATTTTAGCCCCATAAGTTTTAGAATTTTATAAATCACTCAATGTGTCGGATTTGGACCAACGAATAGTCAAATCCATCATTTTCGACCGTTTTGGACATAACGGTGACCTCCGATTTATGGAAATTAGCACTAATTCTGTCTTATTTTCATTTTAAACTTTAGACTTAAAATGGAAATAGAATATTCATGTTCTGGTGCAATGATCAAACTGACAGCAATAAATTACTCCCTCTTGAGGCCTCAGATGATAGATTATTTATACTACAAAGAAATGTTCGATATTATCGAGGTGAAGGGAATGAGACCAAATTCTGTTAAGGAGTATGATTGTAATAAACTCAACAACAAAACTCTCGATCAAATTAGGCAGTGGATCGGCCACAGTGTCTTCCACCGCGTAGCACATGATACAAATGCTTACGAAATATGGGCAAAGCTGGAAGACATATACCAGGCCAAGACAGCTCAAAATAAACCCTTAATAATGAGGTGTTTGGTAAACCTGAAGCTACGGAGTGGAACTTCCATTGCAGAACGCACCAATAAGTTCCAAAACCTGGTGAACCAGTTGTCTGCAGTAGACATGAAATTGGTCCTACTACTCAGTTCCCTTCCTGATAGTTGGGACACATTGGTGGTTACTTTTAGCAATTTGGCTCCAGGAGGGGAACTCACAATGCCTATGGTAAAAGATGCTCTGTCAAATAAGGAGGTCAGAAGAAAGGACATGGGTACAAATCAGACACAAGCCCCTGTCACGGAGAAACGAGGAAGACATCGAGATAAAAATCAAGGTAGAGTGAGAGATAGAAGCAAAAGTAGAAGCAAATCCACAGACAGAAGAAAGCCTATTTACAAGTGCTACTATTGTGGCATAGAAGTCCACTTAAAGAAGAATTTCTGAAAGCTGCAACAAGAGCAGGTTCAAGGCAATTCCCAACTGAAGAACAACGATGCGGAGACACTAGTAGTTGCCTCATGAGATGTAGCTATCTGCTTCATCTAAGAAGAAATATGCATTCACACTGCAACCCAAGATGTTGAATGGGTCATAGATACAACAACATCCTACCACGTCACCTCTCACAATAATTTCTTCACAACATACAAAGCAGAAGAATTTGGCAACAAAGATGGGAAATACATGTTCCTCTCTGATAGTTAGAATTGGCCATATTCAGATACGGAAAAATATAGGGTATACAATAACCCTGAATGAGGTGGGCTGTTGGAGTTGGTGCTTGGAGTGTCAATACGAATAATGTATAATATATTATATTTTATTATTTATTAATAAAATAACTACATCTTCATTTCAAATCTTATTAATGATAATGTCATTATGCATATTAGATGGATATATATATGCTGAGAATTACATCGACCTTAGAATAGTCATGTAGTAATAATGGACACCAGGTGGTTCGATATTGGGATAATATTACTATTATAAACTATTCTTAAAGTAAATATTCATAGTCGTTGATTTATGGTCGAAATCCTATAACCGAGAAGATAAACACATGTCATATATTGGAATTGGAGTTCCAATGGTTTAACCCAATGTACCACGAGCATGGGAAGCTCGTACAGACATGTGGGTATTCATTGGAGCGAATACTGAATGACTCACATGTGATTCCTAATAGTTGGAAGTACACACTATCGTCAATAGGAATCTCCTCCAGTCGAGTAGCATATATGATCCTTTGACTATAGGATAACATTGATTTTGTGTGAGATCCTCCACACTTTGATGTCATGTACGTCATAAATCTTTCATGGTCTAGCCTCTAGACGTTCGTTGGGTGTAGACCGATACATTCGTTAATCAAGTGCATATCAAGATAGGATCTGTCGGCCTGTATGTGTACCATAATGGGTTTAGGTATCTATGTGTGTAAGTCACAATTCTTAAGACTTTGGCGCTAAAACCAATCACCTAAGATGGATGGCTTTTAAAAGAAATGGTTTCTGATTAAGTTGTACAGAATCGTGGACATGTCGACATTAGATGTGCACTTTGGAAACTTGACGGTGTATTATATGTTTCCTAAGCACAACTCGGATAGCCTACGATGAAGGGATTGTTAAATATATATGATGACCTCGACTTGTATAGTTCAGAAAGTTCGTTCGTGTTCATCACGAATTCGGAGGTGACCGAATTGCGTACACATTAGCTAGGCTTATATGACGAACGTGTTTAAACTTAAAGAGTCTCAATTAGGGGTGGTAATTTGGGTTAGGATTTGTTTATTTTTTCGATTCGATTCGATTCGTTTTAAAGCGAATATGGATTTGGAAAATTAGATTCGCTTAATAAATGGGTCAATTCAATTCGATTCGTTTAATAAACGAATTGAATCTGAATTTTTTTGAGATCATTAATTCATTTATTCGTTTAGAATTCATTTATTAAACAAATCATAAATGAATCCAACTCAAATCCAATTCATTTAGTATTCGTTTAATTATATTATAAATTTATCCTTAATTTTATTGATTATATTTATTAAACGCAAAGGATATTTTAATAATTTCGTATATTTAACATTAGTATATAAAGTAAAAACTAAGATCTAAACCTAAAATCTAAACCTAAATCTCACTCTCACCCCTCACCGGCCGGCCGCCTCTCTCAATCTCTCTCAATCAAACCTCAAATCTCAATTGAACTCAAATCTTGTGGTAATCTGGTAAGTCGTAGCTATCGTATATTGATTTCTGCCTTTCTGGTTCAATCATTTGTGTAGTTGTTGATTATTATAGGTAGGTTTGTTAAATATTTAGGGATTTCTACTATTTGTTGGGTGATGTCCCTCGCTACATTCTGAACTCAGATCTGACATTAAGGGATTTCTTCTAGTAACGTGACTTTTATTATCTCTTATCTATTTTCACTTTGGGTTTAATAGTCAACATTAATCCTTTTTTTTAATACTTTCAATGTATTGTAGAATCTTGCTAACCGATCACTGGTCGATGATGTGCTCAAGAAAGTCAATGGACTGAAGCCAATTGCAGATGAGCTAGGCATGTCTTTAGCTCAACTTACAATTTCATGGTGTGTTACAAATCCTAATGTATCTTCAGTTATTACTAGTGCCACAAATGAATCCTAGGTTTCTTTGAAACTTATTTGTAAAATAGTTGCATAATAGGAGTCCATCTTATTTTTTGAATTGATATGCTGTAAAAAGGGTCTTTTGACTGAACAAAGAAGATGACCTTATTTCCTGATGGAGCCAAATTATAAACTATTAATGTTTTCTCTGGATTGGGGTTCTGAATAGTGGTAAATAGGTTTTTTATTCCATTTGAAAAATGAAAGCAACAAAAAGATTCAGAAGCTACTCAGTTAGGCATATTGTTCACTCTTCTTATCCTATAGGCCTTTCTGAGATTCGCTTAAATCCACTGATAATTTTTGTATAGGACTTAAGTTTTGGGTTTTATCAATTGGTATAAATTTATGAACTATATGTGGGTCTTACAATATGTAATCAATTGATGTGGTCTGGATGACTACCCCACAACACGTTTCATCGGTTATGTATTTATATCTGTTTTTGAAAGGTTTCTTTGAAAAGGTTTCACTGCACTTTGCTTGTCTGAATTGTTTTTTTCCACTATACAGATTCAAGAGAACATGAAAACTATTGATGTCATTCCATTATTGACTCCTACAGTGAAGGACAAGATTGAGGTCGTTGTTCTAAGCAAGCCAAAGCGTCCAGAATCATATCTATAGGTGTAGAGTATTTTACGTATTATTATGTAATTGATTTATAATTTGAAATTTGGTGCTTGTTGTAAGGATTTTAAGACATAATAATGAATATGCTATTGTATATGGATGCTTAGATTTTGTATTTTATTTTGATCAAACGAATCAAATACGAATATTTGATTATTAAACGAATTAAAATTTTGATTCATTTAATGTTATATAAACAAATCAGATGTGAATATTCATTTAGTAAACGAATACTAAATTCGATTTGATTCATTTGATTTTATGTAAACAAATCGAATATGAATATTTGTTTATTAAACGAATCGAATCTGAATCATAATATCAAGATTCGTTTAATAAACGAATCGAATTCGAATTTAGTGCATTATAATTCGATTCGTTTAGTATTTGTCACGAATTCAATTCGTTGATTCATTTTGCCACCCCTAGTCCCAATATGAAGTGTACTCGTTAAGCACATGGATAGTGGTTAATTTTGATAAAAGACAGTATTCGATATTATAATTATCAACAAAGATAATCAAGTGTTATTGGATAACATTGATTATTTACTTTGACCTAATTAGATTAATTGTATTAATTCAATAATTACACAATGGCTTAATTATAAATTCATAAATATATCTACCATTTAAGGATATTTTGGTAATTGTAAATATATAATTATATGTGTTTTTGGCTTGATTTAATTGGATTAAATCAAAGTGGCAAACATTGAACTAATCCATTTGCTAATCTTTGTCTTGATTTAATTGGATTAAATCAAAGTGGTAGACAAATGTGATTATTATACATATTTGGATAAATTGGATTAAGCCTACTTAAAAGTTGATTAAAACTTTTATTAATTAAAAATGTTCTAAGTTTTGCTTTAAATAGCAAGCTTGATGAAGGTTTTAATTAAGCTTAAGCAAATCAAAATGAGCTTGAGAATGCTAAGCTTGTGAAAGCTAAATACAAGTAATTCTTGGGAAAATTAGCCTAAGTTAGAGAAGTGTTTAGAGAAGTTTTGAAAGTTCTCTACAATATTTCACCTAGGAGAAATCAAGATTGGATCTTGGAATGAAGCTTGCTTGTATTGGAATCAAGATTGGATTTTGGAGTCAAGCTTGCTAAACCTTGGAAGTTCTCCAATAATTTCAACAAGGAGAATGGGATTGGAGCTTTTGTATCAAGCTTACTAGGTAATGTTTGATCTTCTCCTAAGCTATGTTCTTCATTAGTGAGTTTTTCATTAGTGAAACATATAGTGAGAATTATGTATTGGATGCATAATTACATAGCTTAAGTTGAAATTAGGCTAATGAATTGTGTTAGGATGCTTTGGAAGTATAAACACAATATGCTTGTAACTGGGTCAAAGATATTCATGTTGGACATAGAACAAATTAATTAGAGTTTAGAACTCTAGATTAAAGCTTAGAGCTATGGCCACCATTTTAGAATCACTTGATCAACTTGGGTGAACTAGAATTGTTCATGAGACATTTCATAGTAGGATTCTAAATTGGTTTGTGTTTTGATTCAAACAAATGTATATATGTTTTTAGAATTCATGTATGTTAGTTGTATAACATGTGTTGATGATGGTTATGATGCTAAAATTGGATTTTATATGCATTTGAAGTATTATGAGAAAATTAGAAGTGTTTAGTATTGGTTTTAAGTAGAAATTGCTCAATGTCTATGGCAGCGTCACGACTTTACCCCTCTAGCATCACGACACCGAGTATCAGACCTAGGCGCGTCACGACGCTCACCCTTTCATGTCACGACGCCGAGACGTTTAGCTCCTACAGTTGCTCTCGTAATTTAGAACTTCTTGACGCCCAAGCTTCGGCGTCACGACGCGCTGAGCTGAGGAATATTGAAGCTTTATTTTCTCTATTTTGGATTTTTCGGACTCCCTTTTGTCCTACGGACTCGAAACTGAATGTAGTTTTACATAAAATATTTTAAAATACACTCATGCTAGATATCCATGGGTTATACCCACTGCCACTATGTGGAGCATCGATCCAACCCTAGAGGTTCAACATCCGCTCTGATAGAGACATGTTCCAGAATTTCGACTCAATCTTCTCTGGGGGTAGCCCTTGACAAACATGGCTATGCTGGCCACTTTAGCAATGGCATATGGAGAATGATAAAAGGTGTCATGGTCATTGCCCGAGGATATATTTTTGGCACTTTATTCACGACTCATGTGAATATATGTGCAGAGAGCCTCAATGTAGCTAAACATGAGGCTTCTCAAAATCAGTGGCACTAGAGACTCGGTCACATGAGTGAGAAATGATTGTCTACCTGGACAAAAAATGATCTAATCACTGTATCCAATAATACTGCTATAGATCCTTGCAATCACTGTCTATTCTGTAAGCAACATAGAGCATCTTTTAATTTTTTTCTGCAAGAAAATCAAAGATGTTCATTCTGGTGTACTTTGATATTTGTGGTCTCTTAAAGGTTAATTCACTAGGCGGTAACAAATACTTTCTGACTTTCATTGACTATGCTTCTTATAAAGTGTGGGTGTTTTTTCTGAAAATAATAGATCGAGTCTTGGATTATTTCAAACTGTTCCATGCTATGGTAAAACATGAGACAGTGAAGAAACTGAAGTGCCTCTACACAAATAATGGAGGTGAGTACACTTCTAGAGAGTTCGATGCCGACTGCAGAAGACGCGACATTCGACATGAAAGAACTGTTCCACGCACCCTACAACATAATAGTATTGCTGAAAGAATGAACCGCACCATTATGGAGAAAGTCATAAGCATAATCAGTGTGGCTAAGCTGCCAAAGCCATTCTGAGGAGAAGCTGTTCGCGTCGTTTGCTACGTGATCAACAAATCACCATCTGTACTATTGAACTTTGAGATTCCGGAGAAAGTGTGGTCTGGTAAGAATTCATTTTATTCTCACCTTAGAACATTCGGTTGTTTAGTCTTTGCACATGTATCTAATGAGCTCAGGTAAAAGCTCAATGGAAGGACTACTTCATGCATCTTCATAGGCTATAAAGACGAGGAATTTTAATATAGGTTATTGGACCCAAAGGAAAATAAGGTCATCAAAAGTAGGGATGTAGTGTTTCTTGAAGACCATGCAATAGAAGACAATGAAAAGCCCAAATTTTTTTCTAATTCTAGTGCCGATAAAATTGATTCAAATCTAGAAACAACCCTAGCACCAACACGAATGGCCACAGATAATGATGGGGTGCATGATATGTCAGAAGTAGAACCCGATAAGGAAGATAGTGTTGAGTAGATGGAGCTGAAACCCGCTCCATCAGAGGTTACAAGATCATCCACAAATTTAGATGATGACGGACCTTCAAAATCCAGTGAACCTCCAGTACGAAGATTTGAGCGAGGCCATATTCCATCAACCAAATACTCAGGATCTGACTATATTCTACTTACTGACGAGAGGGGGCCATAAAATTTCAAGGAAGCTGTATCTCATAAAAACAAAAGAAAATGGATGCACACAATACAAGATGAAATGGAATCTTTACAGGAAAATAATATTTATGAGATAGTCAAGCTCCCGCATGGCAAGAAGACACTGAAGAATAAATGGGTGTTCAAGTTGAAGAAATAAGACATCGAAAATATGGTGAAACATATAAGTCTGGCTAGTAGTCAAAGGATTCTTACAGAAAAATGAATCAACTTTGATGAAATCTTTTCACCAATTGTAAAAATGTCTTCCATCCGAGTTATCATATAATTGGTAGTCAATTTGAATCTAGAGCTTGAATAGATGGATGTTAAGATATCATTTCTTCATGGTGATCTACATAAAGAAATCTACATGGAGCAGCAGGAAAGTTTCAAAATTTCAAGAAAAGAGAACCTTGTTTGCAAGCTGAATAAGAGCTTGTACAGCCTCAAGCACTAAGATAGTGGTACAAGATGTTTGACTTTTTCATAGTGAGTCAAAACTATAAAATAATTGTAGTACGCCAGTGTGTTTACATTCAAAGGTTTTCAGATGGAAATTTCATTGCTATTTTATTATACGTAGATGACATGTTGATCATTGGACAAGACGTAGTAAAGATCAGTTAGCTGAAGAATGAACTCTCTATATCTTTTGACATAAAAGACTTAGGATCAGCTCAACAGATTTTGGGAATATAAATAGTTCGAGACAGATAGATAAAAAGGTTGTCGCTTTCACATGAGAGTTATATTGAAGATATAATCAGGAGATTTGATATATTGAATATGAAACCTGTCAGCATTCCGCTAGCACACCATTTCAAATCAAGTAAGAGTTGTGCCCCTCATCCAAGAAAGAGATAGTGGAGATGTCATCGATACTATATTCTTCAGTAATTGGGAGCCTAATGTATGCTATAGTATGTACCAGACCAGATATTGCTCATTCAGTGGGTGTAGTGAGCTTTTTTTTCTCTCTAACCCAGGAAAACAATATTATGAGGAAGTCAAATGGATTCTCAGGTACCTCAATGGTACATCGAAGTTATGTATGTGCTACGGGGGAGCTAATCCAATCTTGGAGGGCTATACAGATTCAGATATGGCAGGAGATCTTGATGGTAGAAAATCTACATCAAGTTTTCTATACATTTTTGCAGGGAAAGCTGTGTCATGATAGTGAAGATTGCAAAAGTGTATTACATTATCCACAACATAAACTGAGTATATTGTAGCAACGGAAGCAGGAAAAGAAATGCTGTAGTTAAAATATTTTCTCCTATAATTATGGATGAAGCAGACAGGATACAAGATATATTGTGATTGTTAGAGTACTATGTACTTGAGTAAGACCTCAATGTATCATTCTTGGACGAAGCACATCGATAGTCGCTATCATGGATACGCGAAGTGATAGATCAATAATTGTCGAGATCAGCCGATATGTTAACTAAGATGGTTACTTGGGACAAGTTAGAGCTGTACATAGACATAGCCGGGATAGCTGTTAGATTAGAATCGTTTCAAATGCAGCTGAAGGGGGAGAATTGAAGAATACAGCTGATGTCATGCCACCATTGTCAAAGATTGAGATCATATTTTTAAAAATGGTGCAAACACTTTTGAAAATGGTACAAGCTTCCAAACTACTTTAGGTGAATCACTATTTATTTGTTGAAATTTTGAACTTAAGTTTCGCTATAAATAAAGAACTCATTTGTGATTTTTAGGCATCACAAATATTAACGTTCAAGACAAGAAAGCTTAGAGAGTATATAGAGGGTGAGGTTTTTTATAAAGTTTAAATACTTGTAATTTTTATTTTTGTAATAATAGAAATCAGTTTTTCTCATAAACACTCTTTAGTGATCAGAAAATCACAACAGAAATGTGATTTTTTTTTAAAAAAAGGAAAATAATGATAACTCTTCATTCAATTCGAATTAAAATGTATTAAAAATTTCCGAAGTCCCATATTAAATTAAAATATAAAATAAGTGATACTTAAATATATATATACACACACACATATTTCGCCCAATTTACCAATATTAACAACCAGATTTGGGGTGAAATTTACTCCCAATTTTGCGAAAGAGTTGCTATGAAAACTCAACCTTACTTTATGGGAGCTAATTACATCGACTATTCAGCCAACTCCTAATGAGTTGAGTCAAAAATGATCGTTTTTAGTGTGGAAATTGGACATTTCTGAACTGACAAAACCTAAACATAATGTTTAGGAAAAATAATTATTGAAGCAATTTGTCTGCTAAAAAACTATATGTTTTGACATGTCTACAATTTTGCATGCACCACACATATATAAAATGAATTCTGCAGACACGCTTGAAATTTTAAGAATATATGCTTAAAAAAGAAGACATGGAAGAGGCACGTACCTTGAAGATTGTTATAACCAAGATTAAGAATCGTAAGTTTACTCAAATTTCCTATCCTTGAAGGAATATTTCCATCAATCATATTGAACATCATGTCCAATTTCTCCAGCCTTGATAAGTTGAAGAGAGAATATGGGATGTGACCTGTGAAACTGTTATTATGAAGAAACAGTGTTTGGAGTCTGGATAAGACACCAATCCAAGATGGAATACTTCCACTCAATTCATTTTTAGTTAAACTAATGAATCTGAGTTGGTTCAGTTGCCCCAATTCATTCGGTAGATGCCCGTAGAAATTGTTATTACTAATATTAAGATACTCAAGGGATGAGAGATTTCCCAAGTGCGGTGGAATGGTGCCTCCGAGACCCATATCTGAAAGATAAAATGCTATGACTCTATCTCTACGTTGGCGAACACCACAAGTAACGCCAACCCAGCTACAAACTGGGTAAGAAATAGACCAACTATTCGTCAGAACAGTTCTAGGATCGTCAATATGGGCTTTAAATGCAAGAAGAGCAGCCTGATCCGTTGTTAAGTTTCTTACAGTCGTCATAGCAGTGCAAGCCATGAAACAATATAAGAACAACAACGGTATTAAGTAGAATAAGGACATATTGATCTTCATAAGTTTAGCAAAAGAAATGCTAAGTGAGATTGACATAATTTTACATTGAAGGAAATTAGCATACATATATACAAGAGACTCACACAAGTCACAAAGTCAGACAGATAACATGCAATAGCGTGTAGAAAGGGCATAAAATTTATTTATTTTCCTCCACTTTGTAGTGATGCCATGTCGCACTACTAGAGAAAGGGCATAAAATTTTAAATTACCTCTTATTATTGGGAGTAATTGAAAATAACAATTTAATTTATCTTTTGGCAATTCAGTTGACGATCATGAGGGGTTCAATTCAATTTCATTATTAAATTTTCACCTTCTAAATTAATTTTGGCAATTATCTTAAAAGATTTAATATTGGTAATTCAACAAATGATAAATTATTTCATGTATGTATTTTGATTTGCACTTAAAATTTACTTTATAAAATTCATGAAAATTTCATGTTTATTTTTTTGGTTTTAATTTAAATACATGTCCCTGTAAAATGTTATACATATATATGTATGGATAAAATTTAGAAAGTAATAATCAAAACTTGTCTATGACTATAATTTGAAGTTGAGAATCTTCAAATTTTAAAGTTATAAATATAGTTCATTCTATTATAAATGGTACGGTTCTATCTAAACTATAATATATAGAGATATAAGATTGATGCATTTTATATAATAATATTATATTGGCAGGATCATAAGAAATTGAAAAATTCTAATAATTTCCGTTAAATAAAAAATATCAAATTTATCATAATGATGGTCATATATGTGATAGATTTTAATTCATTGTATTTTACAAATTCCTATATCATTTTAATTAATTCTTTAATTTACTCGATAAGATTTTGTATTCGTTACATTTCGTAAACCTTGTATTTTTGAAAATGAATTGATTGAATAACTGGGAATGTTAACATGGT
>SKCR01033078.1:0-46808 GCA_019454045.1 Zanthoxylum bungeanum | reverse complement strand
GAACCGCCAGCCGGGTCTTCCCAAGAGGAGTATTCTATAAAAAATTCAGCTCCAGAACTGATCCCCTCTATTTATACCGAATTTTCAAAGTCAGGTCACTGTTAGTGACTCTTCTTTTTTGATGTAAGGAGTTGTAAACGCATAAAATGATTTGCGTAACCGCGAAACGAACCTCGTGTTAGAAACACAGCGGGGGTGATAATTCATGCATTTCACGTTTATTCTTATCTATGTGAATATTCTAGTTGTAGTAGCTAACGAATTTAATCTATTCATATATTTAGATCGGCCTCAAGATTCTCAACGGCCTTCCACCCCGTGAACAGACTCATCTCAGCCGTATACTGTGAGTGGATATTTTTTTCTTTCATCTGATTTTTATTTCACATTTTCGTACAGACTTATATTTTTACGCTTTAGGGCGTTAGAAACTTTTCTTTCGGATACTATGATATTTAATTATGTTTTGAGAAAGAAAATGCTTTCAAGAAATGGTGTACAGTTTATGATTTGCAGCATAGATTTCATGTTTCCGGGGCATGAGGTAAAACCTCACCCCAGTATGTAACTATTACAGTTGGAATTGACGGATATAAAGAACATGTGCACATGTAAGGCCCGGATGGTCGGTCTTTATATTCCTGGTCCCTAGGGTGGCTACACTGCCAGTTGAGCTGTTGTCCTGGGTGTAGAGCTCTACGTTGCCAGTTGAGCTGTTGTCCTGGACGTAGGCACCACCAGCCTCAGAGATGCCGCAGGTTGAGCTGTTGTCCTGAGCATCGAGTACCATCAGTTTTCAGAGATGCCGCAGTTGAGTTGTTGTCCGGGCCATCTAGTATTTTCGTTTTAAAAGTTTTCAGATTTTCAGTATTCATATTTCAGAAACCAGATTTTAGAAAAGAGTTTTCAGAAACTATTATATTAAAGACAGTTTTTGGAAGGATTAAGTTTTCAGAAACAGAGTTTCCATAAAAGATATTTTGAAAATATGATTTTAACATTAAAAACCTTTACTTCAGTTTCAGTTTTTGTCCGCTCACTTAGATCGTATAGCGATCTAACCCCCCCTCTAGCTTTATCTGTTTTGTAGGGATTCCAGGAGGACAAGCTCGGGAGGATGGATACTGATGCAGTCACCAGGGATAGAGTCCACCAGTATTTAGTCACAAAGTATAAGAGTCCAGTTCAAAGTCAAAGTATTTGTATGCAGTAGCACTGTGATAGTAAGTATAAGTGTCTATATAAAGTATTGTAAAAAAAAAAAGCATTTCTGAGTAGTAAAAAGTATTTTATGTTGATTGAGTTGAGTTCTATATGCACGACATTGCATTAGAATAGTTTATGGAAGAGACAGGTTGTTAGAGGCTTATGGGGTTAGCAAAGCTATCCTCTGCCGGTGACATCTCCCAGATCGGGGATGTTACAAGTGGGAACCGTACAAACTTGTAGAAGATAAACAATCACACAGAGTTAGGGTTTAACGTGGTTCAGTAGCGAGTGGTTCAAACTTACATCCACGGGAGAAAGGGGGTGATAAGCGATGGATATGTTAATATCTATCGCCTCTCCAACTGACATTTTGTGAGTTAGCTCGGGATTTATGAGCATTTTGATGTGTTTCGTATTTATTTTGTATGTACAAAGTGTAAGATAGTTGAAGCAGACTTAACGAGCGAAGAAACGGTAAAACGGAGCGAAATTGTGCATAAGATAAAGACTTGAGCAGCTCGTCTCGACGCTGGGATAATCACATTGCGACGTCCTTATGAAGAAAAATGAGGCAGAATACAATTTTCTTCCGCGTCGTGACATGACCTTTTTAGAGTCGCGATGATCAAACAACAAGCAAGCGCGTTGCGACACTGGGACATGGGTGTCGCAAAACGATACAATTCTAGACTTTAAGAGTATTCAGGAATCATAAATAGGAAGGTATCCAGAGCTTCCTATAAAAAAATAGTTCGTTCCAAGCCATAGATATTATATTTTAGAAGCCTTCAAAGATACTTTTGAGAGAGAAAGAAACACATCAAGCAAACATAGCACTGAGGTTCAACATCAAGAAAGAAGAAGATTGCCGATGATTGGTGAAATCACTCACATAACGCAAGCACATGTATCGCTCAAGTAGTATAAAATGTATCGATCCCACGAGGAGTTAATACCTAAGTTATCAATTTATGAAGTTAAATGTTTACAAGTATCTAATAAATTGGTTGTTGATTGGATGGTAATTTTTTTCTAAAAACAAGTGAATAAAAAAATGCTAAAGTAACTGAAAAGAAGTAAATAAAACAATGCGAAAGTAAATTTAAGGAATATTCAATATTAAGAAACTATCTAGGGTTGTAAATCATTCCAATATCTTTTAAAGATGAAGTGGTTATCTATGTTTATTGCAATATATCGGTTTATTAACCTGGAAGGACTAAAATATGCAAAGCCTTTTCCGATAGTCAGATGTAAATACCCAAGTAATCCAATTAATTATATTCATATGTTAACCAAGTTATCTGAATTTATTAAGATTAAGTTCCATTATGGCTACCTCCTCCTTCCGACAGATATATTTCTAATCCTGTAAAGAAATCTACCGAAGAGTCTTTTTATCCCAGATGAGATCGTGAGCTATTGAGTCTAAGGTTGAAACCTAAAATTCATTTTCCAAGCTCATTTTAAGTTTACCAATCAATCTTATTAATAGCGAGTTAATAAAAAGCATTAAGCTTAAGGCTCAATAAATAAACCTTTATATTACCAAAAGAAAATTACCACTTATAAACTGGTGATATAGAATTCATCACAACCCTAGCTAAGGGTTTTAGTTACCACACATATCTCAGATAATAAATAATTAAATAAAATAAATGACATAAAGTAAAAGCTAGAATTAAAAAGATAAATTAACAATAAAAGAAAATAGTGGGGGTTAGAGGATCCACTTTTATTACTTCCTAATTTAGATATCTCTCTTTATTATAATATATAAAAACTTTGCATGACATTACCAACCGACCATACAGGCGATATCCTGATTAAGTCAATTTATTATTAATTCCAACCGACCATAAAGGCAGTATCTCATTAAGGTCAGGTTTTAAAATAGTTTATATGTTATAATTAGGGAGATTAATCTAAATATTAGTAATAAAAGCTTTACCATTCACCCCAACAGAGGGGAGTTACCTCCTCATACTGAAAAGTGAAATAAAGAAAGAACTATTGCATAAAATAAAAATTAAATACAAAAAAGTTGTAATTAAACAGACAAGATACAATATTCTTAGTATTCTTAAAGAAACCCCCAGAAGAAGATATGAAAATTTCAAATGAATTCTGCCACAATTTATAGGCCAATTTTTTGGTTCATGCGTCGTGACGCAGAACCCTTGCGCGTTGCGACGTGCCGTTGATTCAACAAGATGATGACATGTGGATGTCGGTAGAATTATTGGATCGGTATCATGATGCATGAAGGCTTGTGTGTCGCGACGCTGACATAAGTAATGATGTGTAGTGTCGATAGCATGGTTGGCACTTGTCCGGCGTATGTTAGCAAGATTGCTATGATGTAACAACCCGGGATATTTTAACGAGATCGCATAAGTTTTATTTTCCGCATGTGGGTCGCGTCAACGTGAGGTTAATTTTAGTGCGTAACACCTCACATTGCCACATTAACACAGACAGAGAGAAAACAAAAAATAATAGAAGGGACGAGAAGAATGGAGGCTGGAGAGAAGGAAATCGGAAGGAACAAAAGAAGGTTTAGAAAATGTGGTAAGTACACTATGACTATTATTATCTTGAGCTAAATTAATTAGATTGATTTGTTGGTTTTTATTTCGAAAATGAGTAAAAATTTGGGATTAGATTTGATGAAATTAGCATGCCTAAGTTAGACCAAAGTTGTGTAGGTATATAATGACTTATGATTTGTCTTAAGATTCCAAATGAATGGGTCTTATAATCTTGTGTTCGAAAACCTTGCTAGCCGAATGGAAATGAAGGATATAGGGTCTGATTTTAAGCTTCCAACCATTGCTTTATTGTATTGAAAACTTAAATTATTTGATTTGTTTTGTTTCTTTTTATTCTTTTGATAATAAAACTGTTGAAGCTATATTCATTTATTTGAAATTGATTCACTGTCTTGGTGCAGTACAGTGATTGTGTGTAAATAAGAGGCGATAATGGTGGTGTTGATGAAGAAGTGGGGATAAATGGTCATGGGGTAAATCATATGATTATTTACAAACTCGGAGTTATAAATCAATAGTATATGCCTTGTGTTGGCCGAACTTAGGTATTGTAAGGGGATCATGTTTCAGTTTACTGATATGGTAGGAATGATAATGATTTTGATAGCTTCAAGTCTTGAATTGCTTAGGTCCCTCAAAAAATAATAAATAAATAAATACTCATTTGGTCGAGCCATGTAGGGAAGTATGTGAGAGCATTGTGACTTGATATGGAAGATAAGTAGTTGTATTGAAGGCATAAAAGAAATTATGGCCGTGAATCTCCTTAAGCTTGAAAAAGAGCATGGTGATGAATATATATATATATATATATATATATATATATATATATATATATATATATATATATATATATATATATATATATATATATATCTATATATATGAGTAAATAGCCTATAAGTTTTATGCACGTGATACTGTAGAAGTCTAAATCTAAGGGATATAAAGGAGTGATCAAAAAGAGCGTTAGGAATGAATGATGCGTAACGCATTGAATATATTTGTGAAAAGTTTTCAGGGTTGTAATTGAAAATGATTTTGAAGTCGATGTATGATTTTAGTAATGATAAATTTAATAGCTGAGTATGAATAAATGATATGTGTGTGTAATACATAATTAGTTTTGTATGTATTTATAGCGTTTATGATAATTTGTGATTTGAATAAACAAGGAATCACTGTTTAGTGTTTATAAATATAAGCTTTAGAAGTGTCAATGCATATTATCATGAACATAAATATGTTTTTTTTTTCTTTATAAATGTGGGTGTGTGGATTAATTATGGGAATAAACTCAGTATACTAGTTTGGATTGATGTAATATTGATAGCATGAATGTGCTGAGTTTAAACATTAATAGTGAGCATATAGAAGAAAATTATGGATGAAAACACGAAAGAGTAGAAAATCATATGTTATTAATCTATAAGAATGCATGAACATATACATAAACGTATAATATAATATAAGATAAACGTATAATAAAACATGGTTAGTGTAAGTGAAAGCATAAGAAAAGAATATGCATATATGTGAGTTATTATTATTTCTTTAGAAATTGAATTAAAGTTGAGAATGTTTTTGATGTGCAAAGTGATTTTAAAGAAAAGTTTCAAATGTTCGTATGTATAGTATGCTTTCACGGTATGAATGTTTCATTAGACACTAATGTATGCTGACATGATTCTATATACATGCATATGAAATTGATAACAGTAATAATATAGAAATAATACTTATAAAATCCGATTTGATGATATTTCAATGAAATAAAAGAAAGATAATTATAATAAAAGTCGGAACTAGATTAGAAATGGGTATATAGAAAAGTGGAAAGATATCAGAGTAACGCCGTGGAAACATAATGGGACTTGACACAGTAGATGGAACTATGAAACTCAATGACTAGGTTATAGATATTTGAAGTACAAACAAGAAACATGATTTAAGTTTATGTAAACTCAGATAAAGAAGATAAGAAATTAAGTAATATGTTTGCTAGACGGATTGAGATCAGATACTAAGTCTAAATTTATCTTATGTTGTATGTCACGTAAGTAGCTCAGGTTAATACAGAAAAATAAATACGATCTTGCAAGTGTTGACGCTCAATGAATGAGCATAGTTACTTACTGAATCATTATTACTCACACCCCAACAGTGTTTGAGATTTTGCAGGTTGGTGACCTGATCGATCGACCACAGATATCAGATCTTGTGTAGCCGGATAGCAGCGTTGCAGTCAGCCAGTCACCAGATCTTGGGAGAATAAGAGTCAAGTTGTTTATGAGTCGATTTGTAAAGTAATTGATTTGTAATAATTGAGTTGTTATAAGTTTAGTTATATAAGTTTAAAGTTGTAAAAGTTTTTGTTTATACGTACTCTCGGGCACGGAGCCCAATATTATGTCTTGAGTTTATTGATTTGGTGTATTTTAATTGTTGGGCCCTTTAGGTTGTGTTGTGGAGCTGGACTTGATCCAGGTTGCTCGATTTTAGCAGAGAGGTCATGCCAAAATTTCGGCAAGTCAGAGGCTTATGGAGTCAGGATTAGCTTATCTCTGCCGGTAGCATCCTGGCTTAGGCGGGATGTTACATGTGATGTTGACACGTGGACAACGCATGTTAGCAAGTGCGTATGTTAGCAAGATTTCTCTGATTTTGAAACGTGTTCGGCTCACGTTAGCCGTGACGACGCAGAAGTCCAATTTTGCCATTTTGCTATGTTTTTCACTGTTTTGGCCATGATTTGATTCCAGTGAGTCCTGAAACCTTATATATCTACAAAATACAAAAAACACATCAAAATATTCACAAAACTCAAGAAACTATATAAAATATTAAGTCAAAGAGATGATAAATACTGATATATTTATCGTTTATCACACCCTCAATATAACATTTTGCTAGTCCTCGAGCAAAACAACAAAATACAATAAAAAAATGTAATTAATTAAGCTACTTTCGTAAAGATCACGATTGCATTTAGCATTTGCAACAAACCTTTAAACCCCTAGATGTCCATAGTGGATGAGTTGTTGTCTCGTGAGGGCTTACAACAACGATACCCACAAACGTCAAATGCACACAAGGCAAAAGATCAAACAAGTTAGTGACTAAACATGTGAAACTTCTTATCCAAGTTAATAGCTGTTTTCTTTCTTTCTAAATTACCAAATAATTAAATTCTTCGATTAATTTTACCATTCTCCATATACACAACCAACAAAGTATTAATCAAATAATTTTGCCCATAATATTCATAAGTGTAGTTGAAAAGAGGATAATATTTTTGTTCTAAAGTTATATCAGAATTCACATCTTTTTTAGCAATGAAAATTTTTCTAATTTTTTTTAACAATATCTTCAATTCATGTAGCGAACTTTGGGCCGGTGACTCTCAAACCAGTTGGCTTTAGGGCACTAGGTGTTAAGACACCCTTACAGACTTAATTACTCGGATTTCAGATATATTTCTTTTCTTTTTTTTTATAACATCTTTAATCCATGTAGCGAGCTTTGGGCCAATGACTCCCAAACAAGTTGGTTTTTGAGCACTAGGTGTTAAAACACCCCTACAGACTTAATTAATCTGATCTCAGATGTACATTTTTTTATTATTTCATTAATTATGACCCATAGCATCACTATTTTTTCAGAACATGGTGTTGTTATACAAATTAACTATGTGACAAAGGAAATTTCTATTTTATCATTTGTAATTGGATTACTCGGATATATAAATTATAAAAGTCAATATGATTAGTACCAAATTAAAAAGGTATAAGACAGTATTAATCCACATAAGGTTTAATCATTAAATATCCCTAGTCGTAGTATTATCGAGACTGGACATCGATAATGCAGAATAGGCTAGTATTACACTTGTGCGTGTTATGGAAGCGTAACTGCATAGTTCTCATATATATAGGTATTGGATACTCATTCAAGTGTAATAGGAGGTTCTGTTTACCGATGGTACGGAAACAGCTTCGCTCTGGATAGACCCCTCAGAATCCCATTGGTAGTATGACTATGTGTCTATGGGAATCCGAATCAGGGTAGGTGTATTTGGTCTTAACCTGAGACTTGCATCGCTAATACTTGCGACAATCAATATACTTAGTTTTGGTCATCTGGGGCATTAGCAGGTTCTGTGTATGACTAGGTCATGACTTTCCGATCATAAAGAGACTAGTTGTTAGTGATCCGATATATGCTTCGTACGGGGCAGACACAACTCCAGCCCCAGGCCTAGCATGTGACATCCAATACTGGATCATAATGCGCAATACTACGTATATTACGCCTGACAAAGATCTTGTATTTCGTAGAAGAATATTTCTGGAGAATTTGATAGACACGGTGCTTTGCTAGAAGGCAACAATGTCTTGTAAATCGGTAAGTAAGTGGTACTGGGTACGCACGTATTTGGATAGTCCGATGACCATATTTTCTGCCAACATATCCAGGGATCTCTTGGGTCACATCTCAAAGATTCACCGATGATATTTGACTCGAACAATATTAATCTGGGATTAATTAAGAGAGAGAAAATAATCTGGGATTAATTATTAAGAGAGAAAATTAATCTGGGATTAATTACGGCAAGAATTAATCTGGGATTAATTACGGCAAGAATTAATCTGGGATTAATTCGTCAAGATGAACGAACGTGATTAATTGGAATTAATCGGTAAAATAAATTAATAGTTAAATTAGATTTTACTATTTAATTTATTTAATTGGGTTAAAATAATATATTAGATATATTAAATGAAATCGGATTTCAACGGGGGGATTAAATGGATTTTAATTTTAGCGAATGAATTAATTTGGAACTAATTCGCGAGCGACTTCCGTAATAATTTTAATGGATATTATTACTTATTAAATTGGATTTAATTAAGCCGCGATGGAAAATTCATTTAATCAGATTAAACGAATCCGAGCCCGAAGTGTGTTGAGCAAGCCCACTTGAATTTTGAATTTAAAGTGGGGCCCACTTTACTTACATCATTAGTCACCTTTGGTAGTAGAAGTGGATGATGGGTTTTGGTTGAAACTTATAAAATACTCTTTGCCTTTTGAAAAAAAAATACAATTAATGAATTTTGGAAAATCATTATTGACTCTCTCTCCTTGGCCGAATGGCCTCTGCTTTTTTTTTTTCCCTTTTAGCCGAGAGGCCATTTGCCTTTAATAAACTTTTGGCCAGAGGCCATTTGCTTCTGACTATTTATTGCAAGAAATTAACGTTTTTTTGTCTTTTTCTTTGAGAAATAAAAAGGCAATTGCTCCATGTTTTTGAAAGACCTTGAAAAATCCTTGGCAAAATGGCCACTACACTTTGACCGCACAAGTTGACTTGGCCGAATGGCCTTATTTTTTCAAAAGGGCATTTTGCTTCCTCTCCAAGCAGATTTTTTGATTCTCTTGGAGAGAAAAATTCTATCATTTTGTTCTTGCTAGCACATAAAGGAGTCAAATGAAGGTGATAGGGATACTCACCCATGAGCTTGGAAGCTTCAACATCCATGAGAATTTTTGAAATCTCAAATCCGATCAATGTAAGTATTCTGCAACTTTCTTGATTAATTCACACAATAATCACGGTTAGAGATCTCGTGGCATGTCTAGGACACTTACAATGGTATCAGAGCGAGATCTAAGCTTGATTTAATTTTAGGGTTTATGGACTTTAATTTGGGATTTTGGCTTGGTGCTTGATTTTACCTAAATCTGGGATATATTATATGATGTTCAATTGGATTGTGCATTGTTGGAATTGTGTAAAATTGATTAGATTAATTTTCCCTAATTCCTACCCCTTGGCCGAAAATTACCTTAGGAAGCTCATGGTCAATTTTTGAATTAGACAATTGTATATGTTGATTCACATGAAAATAAATGTTAATTGTTGATTTAATTAGATTGAAATCAAAATTGGATGTTAATTTCATGTATTGCTGTGAGTGTGAAGGATATTGGAAAGATTGATTTTGATTAATTTGTGTTGGACATAAATTAGATATTAAACATGATTAATTAGATTAATTAATATTTTGGAAATACTAGATTAATAATTAATTGTGTTAATTGTACTTTAATTGAATTAATATTTAATTTGGAATGATATATTAATTTAATTTGTTATATTTGGGATAATGGGTTTGGTTGGGCCAAATTTTGTCTTGGAATATATTTGGGCCTAAACCATTTCCATAAAGTCCAAAATATGACTATTGGGCCTTTAATAATTTAATTGGGCCTATGGGCCTAAATTGATTTTATGGCATGAAATGATTCCTAAATGGGCCAAGGCTTTTGGGTTTGATCCATAATGGCCAAAGCCCACACCAAAAGAATTAATTGAAAGCCCATTGGACTTTAATTAAATAGTATTGGATACTAATTGAGCCTTTGAGACCCATTAAGATTGGATTTGGAACCAAGTCTTTAAGGCACATAAATAAGAGTAATTTTTATTTGGAATTAAATAAGAATTAGTATTGAATATAATTTAAATTGGATTTAAAATTATAGTTCGATATAATTCAAGAATACTTACTTTGAGTATTTATTCTTAAACGAGTTGGACTCGTGCAAATCTAATCGTTGTATGAACATTGGATGGTCATTAATCAAAGATTAATTAATTGGATTAGATTGATTGAATAACATGCTATGTGTTAATACTTGGATGTATATATGAATATATATATCGGACGGATATTAAAGGGGTGAGGGCCTTTTTGGAAATTATTGTAATAAATTTAGAATTTATTAAATTGGAACTGCGTGTCCAGCCTATTATCTTCTTATCTCATTGTATTTCTCTTCTCACCAATTCTCCTCAATGTAAATGAGGTTCTTTTAGAAGTATTATGTAAATGGGTAGAAGTAAAAATAGTGCTAGCGGAGAGAGGAAATGGAGAGATTTTTTCTAGGAACAATTTGTATCGTATATCCATATGCATATAATTATTAATTTTCTTTCATGCCTTATTATGCTTTTAGAATGAATGCTTAAGGGTGAATGATGAGACCTAATTAAAGATAATAAATTGGTTTCCAAATCGCGACAAAAACCCTCATTTTATATTAAGTTTTTTCATTCCATTGAGTTATTATCTCTCAATCAAAGATTGGCATTGGTTTGTTGGCCAAAGTCAAGACTTTTGCCCACGCGGATGTGTTTGAATCATGAAAGTTTTGTTCCATATCGTACGTCTTGGGCAAGTTGTGATTTGTTGGCAAAAGTCAAGGTCACTTCTTGTTCATCGATCTCGATTACGAAGCTTTCCCACTATCAATGGGTCACGCTTAACTGATTTCATTAAGCTTCTTGAGCCAAAGCCAAGGCTTAGTTGATTCAGAGGAAAAAGGTTAGGGAATATATTGGATATATGTTTCAGACTTGAAGGTCCACCTACTGGATCTAGGAATTGGATGAGATCCAATTGATCTTAGAGATCTACCTAGTTAAATTTTATACAACTTGTTGGCCAAAGTCAAGGTTGTGTATCTTTTAATGGGATCCTAGTCTACTAGGAAACTAGGTTTCCCGAGTACTCCACAGAGGGTTAGAGGCTCGCCGAAAAATAGTGGGTGGCAAGTATTAAAATTGCAATTTCGTTTAAATACTTGTCAATACCCGCTCATTTCATTTTTCGTCATTAATTATTTATAAATATATTAGTTGGACTAATATTCAATTGTTGTTTAATTTAACAGTTGGGCTGTATTCAAACTACTTCATTTGTGGTTGATTATATAGTTGGACTATAGTAATCAATACATTTGAATGTAACTGATTAATTGTAGTTGATTATATAGTTACACTATAGTAATCATTACATTTAATTGCACCCGAAATCGTTGATTGGATAGTTGGACTATTGCAATCAAGATGACTGAAAGATTAGCGTCAAAGGACATAATCCTAGGGAAAAATATATTTAACGACTTTAATTTTCAGATTGGGAATAGAACTTCAGGATAGTCCTGGGAGCTGAGAAGTTTTTCTATTTGATAGAGAAACCTTTCGGTCATGAGCTCGGAGTTGAGCGTATAGTAGAGTATGAGCTTCGGAAGACTCATTGTGATGATAATTTAGTGCTCAATCCGTTATGCATAACCAGAGCTTCTTAAAAGGACATATCCCAAGTTATCTACCTAAACTGTGGCAAACGGGGTCACTAGAAGTGTGACTACCGTATGGACAAGGCAGACATGAAGGAAGTGAAGGCGGGACAAGGCTCCTGATTCAAAAAAATGTTGTTATAAACATGTTCACTACTGATTTTAAAATTGGATTTTTGATACTAGATGTGGTACATAAATATATGTATTGATGTGCGGGATCTGCTGATAAGCAGGATACTAGCTTCAGATGAGATCGACCTATGAGTTAGAAACATGACGTGAGTCGTTGTTTTGGCCATAGAAACCTAAGTTTTGGAACTGTCCTTTTGGAATGTACTTAAATTAAGAGACTGTTATAATGTATCTAGTTTGACTAGAAACGTTATCTCTATATCTAGTTTAACCTGTTACGGGTATACCTTTATATCTGAAATGTCGGGTGTTTTATTTATAAATATGATATCGAGATATCTACATTAGATGTAAATAATGGTCTTTATATTTTGAATATAAATGAATCTCAAGCATATAATATGACAAACAAAAGTTCAAACTGAATAAATCTGTTGAGACTTAAAAGTGTCATTGCTGTCTGGGACACATTAACAAGACTCATATATCCACACTTTCGAATAGTGGATATTAGGACGGATTTGATTGTAATTCAAATGATGTGTACGAATCTAGTTTATTAGGAAAAGTGCCTAAAACATTTTTTACTTGGTAAAAGTACAAGTGCCACCGATCTGTTAGCCCTCGTTTATAGTGACGTAAGTGAGCCCATATCTAGCCAGGATAGAGGTGGATATGAATACTTCGTAATATTTACGGATGTGGCATCGCGTTATGGTTATGTGTATCTTATGAAACACAAGTCAGAAACTTTTGATAAATTCAAAGAGTTTCGACACGAAGTAGAAAAACAGACTGGTAAAAGTATTGAAAACATTACGATCGGACCATAGTGTAAAATACTTAAACATATGAGTTTCATGATTACTTGAAAGAGTATAGTATTCTTTCACAGTGGACTCCTCCCGGGACATCTTAATTTGATGGTGTGTCCGAACGGAGAAACTGAACTTTGTTAGACAGGGTAAGGTTAATGATGAGTCGCTCTGAGATATCAAATTTCCTTCTAGGGATATGCATTAAACAGTGCAATACTTATTTTGAATAAGGTTCCATGAAAATATGTTAGATAGACTTCATATTAGATAAGAATAGGAAAGAAACCGAGTTTCTCATTCTTAAAGATTTGGGAATGCTGGGCATAAGCTAAATGTTTGGATGGTACCAAACTAGAACCCAAATTGGATAAGTGTCTATCTGTAGGTTATCCTAGGGAAACCAAAGTATAGTACCTATACAACTCACAAGAGAACAATATAATTTTTGCTCTCCATGCGGTTTTCCTAAGAGGAATTCATATATGCAGTGGAAAGTGGGAAGAAAGTAAAACTCGATGAAAATCAGAGTAATACTATTCCAGGCACCGACTCCTTTACGAAACACAAAAAGTTCATCAGGGATAAAACTGTACCACAATCTTCGAATACACAAGAACCGCATAAGTCGAAGAGAGTCAAAAAACAACCTATGAGGTATGGGTTTCTGATCTCACATCATGTCGATGTCAATATTATTGAGGAAGATGAACCGGCTACGTATGAGGAAGTGATATAAGGTATCGACTCCTTTTATGGCAAAGTGCCATGAAGTCCGAAATGGATTCCATGTATACCAACCAAGTTTGGACATTGGTTGATGTACTAGAAGGCATTATGCCTATTGGTACTATATAAGTCTTCAAGGAAGACATATATAGATGGCAACATGAAATGTACACAACTAGGCTTGTACAGAAAGGGTATCGTCAAAGACATAGTGTCGACTACGATGAAATTTTTTCACATGTTGCCATGATTAAATCCATTCGGATAATACTTGCTGTTGCTGCATATTTCATTTATGAATATGACAGCTGAATGCCAAAACCGCTTTCCTTAACGGAAACCTTTTGGAGGATGTTTGTATGTAACATTCTGACGGTTTTGTCGTGTCAAAATATGCAAACAAGGTTTGCAAGTTAAACTGATCCATGGAATGAAGCAAGCATTGCATTCTTTGAACCAGTGTTATGAAATAATCATAATGGTATATGATTTCATTCAAAACGAAGATGATTCTTGTGTATATAAGAAGGTTAGTGGGAGCACACTGTCAATGACTGTCCTATATGATGATGATGTATTACTTCTTAGCAATGACATTCCCATACTAAAATTGATGAAATCCTGGCTTTCATGAAAAATTCTCCATGGAATACCTGGGAGAAGCAGGCTTTATTCTAGGAATAAAGATCTACTGGGATAGATCTAGAAAGCTGCTAACACTCTCTCAGTGTTCGTACGTTTTGATATGTACTTGACCTGATGTCTCATAAGCTTTGAGCATATGTAGACGCTAGAAGGCCAATCCAGGTGATGGTCACTGGATTGATGTTAAGAACATCATTGAGTATCTTGAAAGATCCAAGGATGCTTTCTGAGAATATGAGGAAATGAGAACTTGAGGTGACTGGGTTCGCCACTGCAAGTTTCCAAACCGATTAAAACATCTGTAAGTCGCAATAAAGTATGTATATAGTTTGAATAACGGAACAGTGAGCTGGAAATATTCCAAGTAAGATACTATTGTCGAATAAACAATAAAAGCGGAACACTGCTGCAGCTGAGGCAACAAAAGAAGCATTTTGGATCTATAAAATCATAATCAGATTAGAAGTAGTTATATTAGTAGCTGGGCTGGGCTACTGCACAGGCTAAAGAACCATGTCTCATCAATGATCCAAGTATGTACTTCAACTGTTTCATCCGATTTGCTAATCATACATCGTGGCGATGTGATGATTGAATAAATCGCATCAGATGACAACCTTGTAAATCTGCTGATGAAAGCTGTTTCTCCGTAGAAGTTTGAGCGACCTGTACATAGTTCAGGTGTTAGACACTTGAGTGATTGGTGATAGGCCAAGTGGGAGATTGTTGGACAATTATGACCCATAGCATCACTATTTTTATAGAAAATGGTGTTGTTGTACAATAAAACTATGTGACAAAGGAAATTGCTCTTTTATCATTTGTAATTGGATTACTCGGATATATAAATGATAAAAGTCCATATGATTAGTACCGGATTCATAAGATATGAGATAGTATTAATCCACGTAAGGTTTAATCATTAAATATCCCAAGTCGTAGTATTATCGAGACTGGACATCGATAATGCGGAATAGGCTAGTATTACACTTGTGCATGTTATGGAAGCGTAACGACATAGTTCTTATATATTTGGGTATTGGATACTCATGCAAGTGTAATATGAGGTTCTGTTTACCGATGGTACGAAAACAGCTTCGCACTGGATAGACCCATCGGAATCCCATTGGTAGTATGACTATGTGTCTATGGGAATCCGAATCAGGATAGGTGTATTTGGTCTTAACCTGAGACTTACATTGATAATACTTACGACAATCAATAAACTTTGGTTTTGGTCGTCCGGGGCTTTAACAGGTTCTCTGTACGCTTCTTCTCGATATACTGAGAATCGTAGTGTATTGGGTGTGATGTCAAGAAGGAAGTATCACTTCAGTCATATGGAGATGATGATCATGCAGGGATACAGAACTGGTACTCTAAGTGTTATAGCCATCGAGGAAGTATGACTAGGTCATGACTTTCCGAACATAAAGAGACTAGTTGTTAGTGATCCGATATATGCTTCGTACGGGACAGACAAAACTCAAGCCCCAGGCCTAGCATGTGACATCCGATACTGGATTATAATGCGTAATTGATGAGTGGTAAAACTATCACTATTTCCCACTAATTTAACTTAATATTTTGTATAGTTTCTTGAGTTTTGTGTTATTTTATAGATAAATAAAGTTTCAGGATATTGTGGAGGAGATTTGGAGCAAAACGGTGAAAATTATTGAAATTTGGCAAAAATGGTATTTTGGGCGTCCCGACACAAAGGGTATTTTGGTAATTTTGGGCATCCGACACCAAAATAAAGTTTCAGGATATTCTAGAGGTGATTTGGAGCAAAATTATGAATTTGGCAAAAAGGGTAGTTTGGTAATTTTGGGCATCCAGACATCGAGGGTATTTTGGTAATTGCACCGCATGCCACGTGTCAAAAATTCAACGAGTTATTTTTTTAGCCACCATGCCACGTGTCGAAAATTCAGCGATCCAAAAAAAAAAAATAATAAAATAATAAAATAATAAAAAATCAGAAAAATAATAATAAAAAATTGGATTTTTTTTTCTATAAATAGATTTTGAATTTCTTAGTTTCAATGTACTTTTCCTCTGAAATCCTTATAAATAAATTGAGAGTTCTCTTCTTTAGTTTCTTTTATTCAGTTTTATTTACATTTGTAGTAGTAATTCTCTTCTATAAATAGTAGTTTTCATTCATCTATGAGGGGGTAACTTCTCTATAATAAGGTAATACTTTTACTTTTACTATTTAGATTAATCTCCCTTAAAATATAATATATAAACTATTTAAAATCTGAATTAATAAAGGATACCGCCATTTCCGGACGGTTGGTTATTCATTTAATCTGGTTAACCTGACTTAATGAGGATACCGCCATACTGGACGGTTGGTTTAAGTTTATATTTTTGTTCCGCCTTATGGCTGGAATATTTGAATTTGACTTAATTAGGATACCGTCATTCCGGACGGTTGGTTTAAAATATCACAAGATTATATATTATATTATTGGGAGATATCTAAATAGTAAATAGTAGAAGTTAATTCCTTTTACCTTAGCATTTTATTTATTTTTCCGCATTTACTTTTAGTAATTTTTATGTCTTTTTCTTACTTGTCCTAACTATGTGTTGCAACTAAGTTAGTTTTCTAGGGTTGTGATGAAATCTAATATCACCGGTTTATAAGAGGTTATTCTATAGTTTGGGAAATTTAAAAGTTTATTTATTAAGTCTTAAGCTTAATGCTTGTTGTTGTTTGATCACCAATAAGATTGATTGTGGTAAATCTAAAATGAACTAGACATAGGGATTTTAGGTTTCAGCCTTAGACTTAATAGCCCACGATCTTCCTTAAGGATAGATAACCCTTTAATAGATTTCCTTACAGGATAGGAATTACCTGTCGGGCGGGGGTAGCCATAATTGGAACTTAAACTTAATGAATCCAGGTAATTTGGTTGACATAGACATATGATTCAATTGGTTTAAACTGGGTATTTGCGTCTGACCATCGATAGAGGCTTTCGCATAAATTCATGTTCTAGGTTAGTAAACTAATTTATTACACAAACATAAAATAATCACTTCATCTTTTAAAAGATAGTAGAAAGATTCGCAACCCTAAATCTTTGAGTCTTTTATTTTCCTTAGTATTTTCTTTTGTCTTTTTATTTATTTATTTAGCAAATCTACAAATCAAATCATTCAAGCAAGCAATTCACTTCTCCCTCAATTAGATATTTGTAAATAAATAGTATCAACAATTAATAACAATAGTATGAATTAAGTCCTCGTGAGATCGATATTTTTATACTACTTGAACGATACGTGCGCTTGCGTTATACGTGTGTGTTTACGCCGGTCAGTAATACTACGTATACTACGCATGACAAAGATCTTGTATTCCGTAGAAGAATATTTCTGGAGAATTTGGTAGACAAGGTGCTTTGCTATAAGCCAACTATGTCTTGTAAATCGGTAAGTACATGGTATCGGGTACGCACATATTCGGATAGTACGATGACCATATTTACTCACAACATATCCAGGGATATCTTGGGTCGTATCCCAAAGATTCAAAGATGATATTTGACTCGAACAATATTAATCTGGGATTAATTAAGAGAGAAAAAAAATTAATCTTGGATTAATTATCAAGAGAGAAAATTAATCTGGGATTAATTACTGCAATAATTAATCTAGGATTAATTATCAGAGAAAGAATTAATATGGGATTAATTACGTCGAGATTTTTTCTGGGATTAAATTCATCGAGATGAGAGAACGCGATTAATTTAGAATTAATCGGTAAAATAAATTTAATAGTTAAATTAGATTTTACTATTTAATTTATCTAATTGGGTTAAAATAATATATTAGATATATTAAATGAAATCGAATTTCAACGGGGAAATTGGATTTTAATTTTAGCGAACGAATTAATTTGGAATTAGTTCGCGAGTGACTTCCGTAATAATTTTAATGTGTATTATTATTTAATTAAATTGGATTTAATTATGCCGCGACGGAAAATTCATTTAATCGGATTAAACGAATCTGAGCCCGAAGTGTGTTGAGCAAACCTACTTTAATTTTAAATTTAAACTGGAGCTCACTTCACTTACATCATTAGTCACCTTTAGTGATAGAAGTGGATGATGGGTTTTGGTGGAAACTTGTAAAATACTCTTTGTCTTCTGAAAAAGGAAAATACAATTAATGGATTTTGGAAAATCATTATTGTCTCTCTCTCTTTGGCCGAATGGCCTCTGCTTTCTTTTCTCCTTTTGGCCAAGAGGTCATTTGTCTTTAATAAACTTTTGGCCGAAAGGCCATTTGCCTCTGACCATTTATTACAAGAAAGCAACATTTTTTGTCTTTTTATTTGAGAAATAAAAAGGCAATTGCTCTCTGTTTTTAAAAGCCCTTGAAAACTCCTTGGCCAAAATGGCCACTGCACTTTGACCGCACAAGTTGACTTGGCCGAATGACCTTATTTTTTCAAAAGGGCATTTTGCTTCCTCTCCAGGCCGATTTGTTGCTTCTCTTGGAGAGCAAAATTCTGCCATTTTATTCTTGCTAGCACATAAAGGAGTCGAATGAAGGTGATAGGGATACTCACCTATGAGCTTGGAAGCTTCAACATCCATGGAAATTTTTGAAATCCTAAATCTAATCAATGTAAGTATTCCGCAACTTTCTTGATTAATTCACTCAATAATCATGCTTAGAGATCCCGTGGCATGTCTATGACACTTACAAATATTATAAATTTTTCACTTACAACTCATGATTGTATGTTACCATGCATGTTGATAATATCTGTCAACTGAGCATATGAAGATCCAATTTTAATCAGTATTATGGTGAATTCACAAATTAAATAATTCAAAAGGAAATATACAAAAATTAACTTGTTACGAAGTAGGTTGAGATACGTCTTAGGAGTGGAAATTCTTTACTCAGCTATCTCACACCAATTTCACCTGATTAGCCAAGTTAAAAACCCAAAAAAAAAATTATTTTTTAAATTTTTAAATTTTTTTTTTGAATTTTTGACTAAAAACCAAGCAAAAACAACACAATTAAGAAAATAAAAATAAGATATAAATCAACTATTCTCCTCATCCAAGCCTAATTGAGATATTATCCCGAATGTCTAAAAAATAGAAGAATAATTTAGAAGACAGTATCTGGTTAGCTGAAATTCTACGTCTAAAAAGAAAATTAAATGTTAAGATCCAGATTTATCCGACGCTTTTTACCACGATCATTATCAGACCAGTTTACCTTGGAAAAGATATGGTCAATTTGTAGTTTAAAGGCTAAAAGTTGGTCAATTAAATCATGGGCTGTTCTGGCAGTGAAGAGGATTTCTTTTACAGGTTTTGATATGAATCCATTTCTCTAGGCATTATCAACAAATCACAAAGAAAATCATAAAATCCATCAACATTAAACAGTCCAATAAGTTTCTAGTGTATGTTTAAGTTCGCCCAATATAGCACTGTAAAAATTGCCTCCATTGTGCCCAAACCACCTAGCAAAGCAATAAAAGCATCAACACGGTAAATTATTTCCACAAATTATTCAGACATACCTGGCACAATACATTCATCTCTGTTTGATGGTCCTATAAGATTAGCCTCTGCCAAAGATTCTGGGATGATTTCAAAAACTTGACTACCTCCTTCCTGTACGGCCCTTGAAATATACCCCATTAGTCCAAGATTGCCATCGTCATATACCAAGTGCATATTCCTTTGAGCTATGAATCTACCCAATTCTTGTGTTGTCTCAATGAACTATGGTTAGAACCAACACTAGTACCGCAAAATACACAGATGTTAACAACTCGTCTTCTTGAAGTTGCTTCCATTTTTTATTTTAATTTCTTTCTCAAATCTGGATGTCTTCAAGAGTGCAATGATGAAAACTCGTCTTCTTGAAGTTACTTCGATTTTTTTATTTTTTATTTTTTATTTCTTTCTCAAATCTGGATGTCTTCAAGAGTGTAATGATGAGCTAAATTTATAGAACCTGAAAAAGGGTGAGTAATAATAGCATTAGTACCTGCCACATGACAATTATTTGGTAAACAGTAAAAAAATTTATGAAAGTCAAAGAGTCTGGATCTTGTCGGTGAACATAAAAGAAAATAACAAAACAAATCACAATTATTAGTTAAAGACAAAGAGAAAATAAAATCTACATGAAGTAATAGCTTGATTAACATCTATGTGTCAGGGACAAGCTTCCCATCCAATTTTCTTATAAATTGGCAAACAAAGTCTCTTAAAGTCAGATTCGTGAGACTTAATTGTTGTCTTTCTTTTCAAAACTGTGTATGTAACAGGTGAATTACGTGATACACATATCCATTGAGATGCATCTCAAGAGTCAGTGATATGTCATCTAAAGACTCCTTACTCATGCCATCCCTAATGAATTTAATTTTATCTCCGCGTTTTTTAGACACCATTCCTAAAGAATGACAACGAGTATTACATATCATGCGTGCATATTTATAGCAAACACCTAATTTTTTTAGCTCTTCTTCTTTTAGCATAAGTGCTTCTTCCTAAACCAGACAGATATGAAATAAAAGAGTCAGAGGATTCACCTGCCAATCGGACTCGTGCTTCAATAATCCAACGAATATGATTAGGAATTCCTTTGATCATCAGTAGTCTCATTCGTTCCATGCGAGCTTTGTAAACTTTCATCAGAGATTTTTGAGAGAGAGATGAAAATTGCTTGTGAAGATTTGCGAGAACGTCTTCCATCCTGAAATGTGACTTTACCTATAAAAATTAAACACACAAAAATAAAATACACCAAATCTCAATATATATATAAATTACATGGGTCGCCTCTCTGTTAGCGCTAAATTTAAGGTTGTCAGCTAGACATGACTGCTCAAACATTAGGCTGGATCTGAAAGTGTGACACTTTCTTTTTATCACTCAAATGATTCTCCCCAGTAGTGCTTGACATGCTGGCTATTAAATTTGAATGTGTTGTTGGAGTTGGGGTTCTATATCTCAACAACTCTGTAGGGTAACACCTGAGTAATCACAAATGAACCTGATCACCTTGATTTCAGCTTTACAAGGAAAAGTTTCAACCTTGAATTATATACTAACACGTGTTATCCAGTTCAAGTTATCTGCGCACTATTTTTTTATCATATCATTTCTTGGTCTTTTCTTTATAAAGTTTGGCATTCTCATAAGCCTGTAGGTGAAATTCCTCCAATTCGTTCAGTTGGTGGAGCCTTTTCTCTCATACTACTTGTAGATCAAGATTTAACTTCTTCATTGGCCAATATGCTTTATTTTCAAACTCCACTGGTAAATGGCATGCTTTCCCAAACACCATTCGATATAGGGACATACCAATAACTATTTTGTAAGCTGTTCGGTAGTCCCATAATGCATCATTCAGTTTTATAGACCAATCTTTCCTTGTTGATCCAATGGTTCTCTCCAAGATTCTTGTGATCTCCCTGTTTGAAACTTTAACTTGTCTATTTGGCTGTGGATGGTAAGTAGTGGCAACTTTATGAGTAACTCCATATTTGGATAAGAGTGCATCAAAATATTTATTGCAGAAGTGTGTACCACCATCACTGATAATTACCCGATGTGTCCCGAAGCGAGTGAAAATATTCTTTTTAAGGAATTTTATCACCACTTTTGAATCATTTAATGGTAGTGTTGTTGCTTCAATCCATTTGGAGACATAGTCCACTGCAACTAAAATGTACAAGTTTCTGAATGATGGAACAAAGGATCCCATAAAATCAATCCCCCACACATCAAATAACTCCACTTCGAGAATGTTTTGAAGTGGTCATTCATTTCTCCTCAAAATATTTCCCATTCTCTGACACTTGTCACATTGAAGAACAAATAAGTAAGCATCTTCAAACAATGTGGGCCAGAACAAACCTGATTGTAGGACTTTGGCTGTAGTTTTATCTCCGCTGAAGTGTCCGCCGTATGGTGATGAATGACAATGCTATAAGACACTATTGACATCTTCCTGTGGAACACAATGTCTCATTAATTGATCAGAATAATGTTTGAACAAGTACCGCTCATCCAGACATAGTGCTTGACTTCATTAAAGAATTTCTTCCGTTGCTGATGTGTCCATTCCAACAGCCATTTTCCCAATACTATGTAGTTTACATAGTCAGCATACCAAGGGACATCTTGTTGTTTCATGGCAAATAACTTTTCATCTGGAAAGGTTTCTTCGATTGTCAGTTTATTGCCAGTTGTTTCTCCATTCTCGAGCCTCGATAAGTGATCTGCCATTTGATTTTCTGTCGCTTTCCTATCTCGGATCTCCACATCGAATTCTTGTAGCACAAGCACCCAACGGATCAATCTTTCTTCGTGATCAGATATTTGATTGTTGAATGATCTATGTAGACCACCACTTTGAGACCCAATATATAAGAGCAAAATTTATCAAAAGCAAACACAACTGCGAGTAATTCTTTTTCGGTTGTTGTGTAGTTGAGTTATGTTTCATTCAGAGTTCTGCTGGAGTAGTAAATGGTGTGAAATTTTTTTGCTTTGTGTTGTCCCAAAACTGCACCTACAGCAAAATCACTAGCATCGCTCATCACCTCTAATGGAAGTCTGGTACTACTATGATAGGGGGCAGAGATCAGCTTATTTTTTAAGATTTCAAAGGCATAAAGGCATTCTTTGGTGAAGTTGAAAGGCACGTCTTTCTCCAAAAGGTTGCGCATAGGTTTAGAAAGCTTGAAGAAGTCTTTGATAAATCTCCTATAAAATCCTGCATGTCTAAGAAAACTGTGAATCCCTTTGACGGATGATGGTAGAGGTAATTTCTCTATTATTTCGATCTTTGCTTTTTCTACCTCGATTCCCTTTTGTGAGATCTGATGTCCCAGGGTAATTTCTTCCTGCACCATTAAGTGGCATTTCTCCCAGTTGAGTATCATGTTGGTATCTTAACATCTTTGTAATATTTTTTTCCAGATTTTACAAGCAGTGGTTGAAAGAGTCTCCAAACACAGAAAAATCATCCATGAAAACCTCCATACTTGATTCTAGCATGTCTGAGAAGATGGCCATCATACAACGTTGAAATATGGCAGAAGTATTACATAGTCCAAATGGAATCCTGTGGAAAGCAAAAGTACCATATGGACATGTAAAAGTGGTTTTCTCCTGATCTTCTAGAGCGATGGTAATCTGATTGTACCCTGAGTATTCGTCTAGAAAATAAAAGAACTCAGGTCCAGTTAATCAGTCTAGCGTCTGGTCAATGAATGGTAATGAGAAATGATCTTTTCTTGTTTCTTTGTTCAACTTCCTGTAGTCCATGCATACTCTCCATCAAGTCACCGTTCTTGTTGGAATTAGCTCGTTCTTTTCATTTGTGACTATAGTAATTCATTCTTTCTTTGGCACACATTGCATATGACTTACCCACGTGATGTTAGAGATTGGATAGATGATGTCAGAATCTAATCATTTGATAATTTCTTACTTCAAGACCTCATTCAGGATTGGATTTAGTCTCCGTTGATGCTCCACTGTGGCTTTGTACTCGTCATTTATCAGAATTTTGTGCATGTAAAATGATGGACTAATGCCTCGAATATCTGCTATAGTCTATCCAATGGCTTTCTCGTGCTCTCTAAAACTCTCAACAACTTATCTTCCTGCTCCAATATTAGCGACCAAGAAATAATCACAGGTAAATCAGAAGAGTTTTCTAAGAATGTATACCTGAGATGGCACGAAAGTGGCTTTAATTCCAGCTGCGGTGGTTCTTCAATCGAGGGCTTGATTCACTCATTTTTAGATAGTTCCAAACTTTCCACATGTGGTGTCGATTTGAAGCGAAATGATCTGTCAAGATAGATGAGACATTCCAGAATTTTATCATCTAGCTCGCTGTCAGTCATGTTGGTGATGCAAGTTTCAAGTTTATCCGTGGAAAGTTGTATTGCATCAGTATCCTAGATAATACTATCTAAAACATCAATTCTGATACATTCATCTTCTTTTTCATCATTCAAGAATTTCATGGCTTTGAAAACATTGAATATAACTTCTTAGTCCTACACTTTCATGGTTAGTTCTCATTTTTATACATCAATAACAGTTCGACTTGTAGCTAAGAATGGTCTCCCGAGGATGATAGGTACATCTTTGTCTTCTTCCATGTCAAGGATAATGAAATCTGCAGGGAAAATGAATTTTTTGACTTTAACCAATACATCTTCCACTACACCTCTTGGAAATATAAGCGATCTGTCAGCAAGCTGCAGAGTAACTGAGGTGGGCATTGCTTCTCTAATCTGCAGTTTTCTATAAATAGACAAAGGCATCAAGTTAATGATGGCACCTAAATCACACAAAGCCTTACCAAACTAATGTTCTCCTATGGTGCAAAGGATGGTGAAACTGCCAGGATCTTTCAACTTTGGGGGAAACTTCCTCTGAATGATGCCGCTGTATTCTTCTGTCAATGCTATTATCTCGTAATCTCTCAATCTTTGCTTTCGTGACAGAATGTCTTTCATGAATTTGACATGGCTGGGCATTTGTTCCAATACTCTTGTAAATGAAATGTTGATATGCATCTTTTTAAAGATCTATAAGAATTGAGAAAACTGCTTGTCTAGTTTATATTTCTGGAGACGCTATGGAAATGGTAGAGGAGAAGTGAATCTTTCTCGATCATTTTCTTTGGCCTCTCTTTCCTCCATTTGTGGCTCTGTTTCACTGATTTCTTTTGGAAGTTCCTCAGTGGATTCCTTGACTCAAACATATTTGTTGATTTCAATACCGCTTTTCAAAGTAATGGCTTGACATTGTTCATTCCCTCTGTTCCTTGGATTTGGTTATGTGTTGCTAGGAAGATACCTTACGGTCTGTAACTCTGAGCATTGGCTAGTTATCTTTTTTATTTTTTAGTGCCTATATAGATGCTGATTGCTTTGATTGAATGCTGTTTAGGCTTGAAACATAGCATCATATTTGGCTTCTTGCTTTTTGAACATCTCTGCAAGCAATTATTTTATTTCTAGTTCTTTTTCATACTTTTGGCCTTTATTTTGCTGTTGGAATCTGGGTGGTGGATTGTTCTTTTGCCCTGAATTGTTGCTCCATATGAAATTGGGATGATTCCTCCACTACAGGTTGTAGGTATTTGAATATGGATTGTTTCATTGTTTGTTGAAATTGTTGACATAATTCACCATCTCATCATGTTGGTTTGCCTTTGGTGCTCCTCCATATGGTGAACTTATGGCACCGGCGATGTTTAGAACTTGCGTGCTAAGTGTTTCCAGGTATTTGCACATCTGCTCCAGCTTGGCATTCATTGTTGTGTTGGTTCCGACTTCGTAGATTCCTGCTATTCATTGAATCACGTTCTTTCTGTTGGCCATTTCTTCAATTAGGTCACAGGCCTGATCTTCTCCTTTTGCCATTAAAACTCCTCCAGCAACAGCATCTATTGTAGTTCTCATTAGTCCATAAAGTCCATTATAGAAGGTTTGGACTTGTAGCCATTTTGCAATCTCATGGTGAGGACATTTCCGGAGCAATTCCTTGTATCTTTCCCAAGCTTTGCAGAGGGATTTTGAGTCACGTTGTACAAATGATGTAATGTCATTCCTCAGCTTTGTAGTTCTGACTGGGGGGAAAGTACTTTGCAAGGAATTTGGTGGCAAGAGTGTTCCAAGTTGTGATGTAACCTGCTGGAAGTGAATGTAGCCAGGACTTAGCTCTGTCTTTGAAGGAATATGGAAACACACGCAGTCTCATTGCTTCTTCTGCCGCTCGATTGTAATTGAATATACCACAAACTTCCAGGAAGTTGCTGTGTGGGCATTAGGATCTTCATTTGCATTCCTCCCAAACTGAATTGATTGATGTATCATCTGAATACATGTTTTGATGTCACACATATTTACTGGTAAGAGAGGAAGTACAATACATGAAATGAAGCCATCAACCACCGGAATAGTTCTCTCTCGAATGGGAATTGGTGGGGCAACCTCCAAAGGTTTAGGTTCCATATTGATCAATGCTTCTTGACCTTCAAGTCATTCCCTTCTCAACATCTGATGGTTCTTTCAATTTCTAGGTCAAACGGACGGATTTCAAAGCTTCTGGTTCATCTCATGTAGTGTCTGAGAACTTGAAACACAAGAAAATAAAAAGAAATAATAAAAAGAAATTAGACACACATAAATATATCTAACCCCAAAATTAATAGTAAAAGATAAATAATTCCCCTGCAACGGCGATAAAAACTTGATCAGTGAAATCACTCACATAATGTAAGCGCATGTATCGCTCAAGTAGTATAAAATGTATCGATCCCATGAGGACTTAATACCTAAGCTATCAATTTATGAAGTTAAATTTTTAGAAGTATGTAATAAATTGGTTGTTGATTGGATGGTGATTTTTGTCTGAAAATAAGTAAATAAAATAATGCGAAAGTAAATTTAAGGAAAATTCAATATTAAGAATTATCTAGGGTTGTGAATCATTCCATTATCTTTTAAAGATGCAGTGGTTATCTCATGTTTGTGCAATATATCGGTTTATTAACCTGGAATACTAAAATATGAAAAAGCCTATTCCGATGGTCAGATGCAAATACCCAGAATAACCCAATTAACTATATTTCTATGTTAACCAAGTTATTTGAATTTATTAAAATTAAGTTCTAATTATGGCTATCCCCGCCCGACAGATATATCCTATCCTGTAAGGAAATATACATAAGAGTCACTTGCTCCAATGGTGACTTGAGCTATTGAGTCTAAGAATGAAACCTAAAATCCCTTTTTCCAAGCTCATTTAAGTTTACTAATCAATATTATTAATGGCTAGTTAACAAGAAGCATTAAGCTTATGACTCAATAAATAAACCTTTATATTATCTAAAACATAAAATTACCACTTATAAACCGGTGATATTGGAATTCATCACAACCCCAGATAAGGGGTTTAGTTATCACACATATCTAAGAATAATAAAGACATAAATAAAATAAATGACATAAAGTAAAAACTGGAAATTAAAAAGATAAATTAACAATAAAAGAAATTGATGGGGTTAGAGGATCCACTTTTTTACTTCGAATTTAGATATCTCCGTTATTATGATATATAAACTTTGCATGACATTACTAACCGACCATATAGGCGGTATCCTGATTAAGTCAAATTTATGATTAATTCCAACCGACAATTAATGCGGTATCAATTTAGTCATGTTAAAATCAATTTAATTAAGTCCAACCGACCATAAAAATGATATCCTATTAAGTCAGACTTTAAAATAGTTTATATGTTACAATTAAGGGAGATTAATCTAAATATTAGTAATAAAAGCTTCACCCTTCACCCCAGTAGAGAGGAGTTACCTCCTCATACTGAAAAGTAAAATAAAGAAAGAATTATTGCATAAAATAAAAATTAAATATAAGAAATTTGTAATTAAACAAACAAGATATAATCTTCTAAGTATTCTTAAGGAAATCCCCAGAAGAAGATATGAAAATTTCAAAGATATGAAAATTTCAAATGAATTCGGCCTCAATTTATAGGTAAATTTTTGGTCCACACGTCGCGACGCGCAGTTGATTGAATAGAATGATGACACGTGGCTATCGACAGAATTATTAGATCGATATCGCGATGCGTGAAGGCTTGCGCGTCATGATGCTGATGTAAGTAATGATGGCGTGTAGTGTCGGAAGCAATGGATGATAACACGTGTCCGGTGTATGTTAGCAAGATTGCTGTGATATTAACACATGGCCGGTGCATGTTAACAAGTGCATATGTTAGCAAGCTTTCTCTGATTTTGACACATGTCCGGGGCACATTAGCGGTCGCGACACAGAAGTCCAATTATATCCTTTTGCACCATTTTTCACTGTTTTGGCCCTGATTGGATTCCAATGAGTCCTGAAACCTTATTTATCTATAAAATATTCACAAAACTCAAGAAACTATACAAAATATTAAGTTAAATGGACGGTAAATACTGATATATTTACCGCTTATCAACCGATTTCAACTGAGTTTATTCTTTTCTTCTCTTTTCTGATGTTTTTTTTAACTTTGATTATTCGTTTAGAAATCTCTTCCATGTATTGTAACTAAACCCTTAATCTAGGGTTGTGATGAAAATCGGAACTTAAATCTTATACAATTGATTCTTCTTATATCTTGTGTGACTTATTGGCTTATTTATAGAATCTTTATACTTAATGCTTCTTGTTGCTTGATCACCAATAAGATTGAGTGGAAACTTATTTGAACTTGAAAATGGAATTTTAAGTTTGGCCTTAGATTCAATAACGCACGATCTCATCGAAATGATTTCCTTATAAGATAAAAAAAATATACATGTAAAGCGTGTGTAATTACAATTGGAACTTGATCTTAATGAACTTGAGTCAGGTAATTAACATAAAAATATAATTAATTAGTTTAGTTTAAATATTTTCACATAACCATCGAAAGAGACTTGTGGATGAATTCGTGTTCCAAATTAATAATTTAATTTTATAACACAAGTATAGGAAAATCAATTCATCTTTCACATAATGATGAGTAGACTCACAAACCTGGATGACTTTCTCTCATTGGTTCTCTTCACAGCTTTCATTATTGTCTTCATTTTCCTTAGCATTAGTTCTAAATCAAATAAAACTTTACAATTAATTTTACCGAGATACTTATAGGTAAAGAGTCTTCATAATTAGTAGAATAGGTAATAAGTCCTCGTGGGATCGATAACTTTTATATTACATGAGGGATACGTGGGATTATGTAGCGGGTGAAAATCGCGATCAAGTTTTTGGCATCGTTGTCGGGGACTTATTTTATCTTTCATTATTAATTTTAAGACTAGGTACTTTACTTGTTAAATATTTTTCTTTTTGTTTAATTCAGTTTTAGGTTGTTGAGAAGCTACATGAGAAGAAGTCGAAGTTGTGAACTCCTTTTGCTTGACCTAAAAATCAAGAGTACGCTCCATTAGTTGAGAATAGACAGAAGAGAAGACTAGGAGGCACATCTCAACATGAACAATCAGGAACCTCAACCTTTAGAAGTAGCACCACCAATTCCCATTCAAGATAGAACAATTCTGGTGGTTGACGATTTCATATCATGAATCATCCTACTACCCCTGCCTTCAACACTTGTATATCAAGACATGCATTCAGTTGATACAGCAATTGGTGCAGTTTGGTGGAAGCACAACTGAAGACCTTGATGCCCACATCAACAGCTTCTTGGAAGTCTATGACACATTCAATTACAACCGTGGGGCAGAGGAAGCAATGCGTCTGTATTTTTTTCCATACTCTTTAAGAGATAGAGCTAAAGGCTATCTCCATTTACTAACAGCAGGATCCATAAAAACTTGGATAGACCTCACTATCAAGTTCCTTGCAAAATACTTTTCCCTAGCCAGGACAACCAAGTTGATAAATGATATCACATCCTTTGTGCAACACCACTTTTAACCCCTCTACGATGTATTGGAAAGGTACAAGTAGCTGATTCGAAAGTGTCCCCATTATGAGATTCCAAAGTGGCTGCAGGTCCAAATTTTCTATAACAGGCTTACTGGGATGATGAAAACTACAGTGGATGCAGCTGCTGGAGGTACACTAATGAGAAAATGGGATAATCAAGCTTAGAATTTAATAGAAAAATGGCTAACAAAAACTTATTGTGGGAAACAGAGAGAAATATGCCTCAACATGTAGCATGAGACCACAAAGTCGAACTTAACATAGCTTTGAGTGCCAAGCTAAACGTAGAGGCTGTGAATAATGTAGAAGCTACAAGTACACCATAAGGAATATGACCGGACGCAGAGTCCCGGATCCTACATGATGAGTTTATAAATTGCGTCAATAATTTCAACAGACAATGACACAATTCCTACTCCAATACTTACAACCCAGGATGGAAGAACCACCCTAAATTTACATGGAACAATACTCTCAGGCAAGGACCACACCAAAAGAACAATCCCCTCTGCTTTACAACCACATAAAAAATTACGAGGGTACGAGAAGAAGTCAGGAGTAAAGGACTTATTTGCCGAGATGCTCAAAAAGTAAGAAGCCAGATATGACAATATGTTTCAGAGTCAATCAACATTCTTAAGGCATTGAAAAATCAAATGGGATAGCAGGCCAACGCTCAGAGCTACAGATCACAGAGTACCCTTCCCAGCGACACAGAACCCAATCCAATGAGTATAGGAGAGGGAAACTTTCAAGCTATCACTTTGAAGAGTGGTATTGTGATAGAAAAAAATATTGGAATCACAAAAGCTAAGGTGGAAATCTCGACACAAAAAGAAATAATGAAGTGGATCTAAAGACAAAAGATAAAGACACAAGAGAAAATGATCTAGTAGAACTGACCCCACCACCATATTCTCCACAGCGTCTCCAACAACACAAGTTGGACAAGCAGTTCACTCGATTATTAAATATTTTCAAAATTTTGCACCTCAACATCCTATTTTGTAGGAGCATTAAAGCAGATGCCTATTTATGTAAATTTCATAAATAATGCCATGTCCAGGAAATAGAAACTAGATGATTTCAAAATAGTAGAACTTACATAAGAGTGCAGTATCATCGTTCAAATGAAGCTCCCTCCAAAACTAAAATACCCTAGCAGTTTTGTCATTCCTTGCACCATAAGTAACCATTATTTTGGTAAGGAATTATGTGATTTGGGTTCCAATATTTAATTGATGCTTTATCTATTTACAGGAAACTGGAGCTAGGAGGGGCGAAGCCCATCTTAGTCACTCTACAGTTTTCTGATAGATCAATCACATATCTAAGAGGAGTGGTTGGGGATTTACTTGTCAAAGTGGACAAATTCTTTTTCCTAGTTGATTTCATTATGCTAGACATAGAAGAATACAGAGAGGTGCCCATCATCCTTGGTAGATAATTCTTAGCGACATGTAGACCATCATAGATATGCAAAAAGGTGAGTTGACCATGAGGATTCAAGACCAAGAGGTAACTTTTAATGTATTTAAAGCATGAAGTTCCTGAATGATGAAAGAGAGGATGAGTGTTATAGAATAGACATAGTAATTGATGTCACTCATGATTTATTTACATTGTATTCCATTACTGACAATCTTGAAGCATGCATTACTAACATGTCTAATTAACAATTAGATGATGAAATTCTGGAATGTATAAACTATCTTGATGCGGCCCCTCGCTTGAGACCTGGACCACATGTGGAGATCTTGGAATTACCGATAAAAAGACAGATCAAACCCTCAGTGGAAAAACCACCACAGCTGTAACTAAAGCCACTCCCAAGGCACCTTCGGTATGTGTACTTAGAAAAATCTTCAACACTACCAGTTATTATTGCATCTACTGTAGCGCAGACAAGTAGTTCATAGTGTTACGAGAACATAAGAGAGCTATTATCTAGACTATAGTAGACATATGAGGCATCAATCCATCATTCTGCATGCACAATATCCTCATGAATGATGAATACACGGCTACAATGGAACATCATTGAAGGTTTAATCTAATTATGAAGAAGGTGGTGATGAAAGAAATCATAAAGTGGTTAGGTGCAGGCATTATCTACCCCATCTCTGACAATTTTTGGGTAAGCCCGATATAGTATGTGCCTAAGAAATGATGAAAGACCGTGGTCACTTATGAGAAGAATGAGTAGATTCCAATAAGAACATTGATTGGTTGGAGAGTTTGCATGGACTATAGAAAGCTGAAAAAGGCAATGCATAAATATCACTTCTTGTTTCTATTCATTGATCAGATGCTGGATAGACTGGTGGGACATGATTACTATTGCTTTCTAGACGGGTATTTAAGGTACAATTAGATAGCCATAGCTTCAGAAGATATAAAGAAAAGCATATTCATGTGTCCATATGGTACATTCGCATTCCGCAGGATGCCATTTGGGCTCTGTAATGCCTCTGCCACATTGTAACGATGCATGATTATCATCTTTTCAGATATGATAGAACAAAACATGGAAGTCTTCATGGATGATTTTTCAGTGTTCGGGGACTCTTTCGACCATTGTTTGCAGAATTTTAGAAGGGTACTGAAAAGATATGAAGAGACTAATCTGATGCTAAATTGGGAGAGATTCCATTTCATGGTGCATGAGAGCATTGTACTGGGACATCAGATCTAACAAAATGGACTTGAGGTAGATATATCAAAAATTAAGACAATAGAGAAACTACAACCACCATTATCCATCAAGGAGTCTGAAGTTTTCTTGGGCACGCAGGGTTTTACAGAAGATTCATCAAAGATAGTCAAACCATTGTGCAACCTACTGGAGAAAGACATGCCCTTCCACTTCACCAAGGAATGACACCAAGCATATAGAATTTTGAAACATAAGTTAGTCTCAGCCCCCATTATAGTAGCGCCAGATTGGAAACTTCTCTTTAAAGTCATGTGCGATGCGAGTGATTTTGTAGTGGGTGTAGTCTTAGGGCTTTTTAAAGGAAAATATTTTTCATACCATTTACTACACTAGCAAAACCTTAAATTAGGCACAACTTAACTATAAAACAACTGAAAAAGAGTTGTTGGCAGTAGTGTTTGCCTTCGATAAATTATTCTCCTACTTAATAGGCATAAAAGTGATAGTCTATACAGATCATTCAGCCATCAAGAACCTAATAGGAAAGAAAGACGACAAGCCAAGACTCATTCGTTGGGTGTTATTACTGTAAGAATTTAACTTGGAGATATGGGATATGAAATGGAAAGAAAATCAAGTAGCGGATCACTTGTTGCGACTTGAAAATAGGACTACAAATGGTAATACTACCACGTACAAGGAAGTCTCGTGATATGCTGACTAGGTGAATTATATTGTGTCTGGAAAATGGCCATCAGAATGGATACATCAGTAATGAAAGAAATTCTTCAGCTAAGTAAAGCATTATATTTAAGATGAACCATATTTGTTAAAAAGATGTGCCGACCAGTTATTATAGCGTTGTGTACCTCAAGATGAGGTCGATAACGTCCTCTAGCATTACCACTCCTCTACATATGGCGGCCACTTTGGTGGAGATAATACCGCAGCCAAAGTACTGCAATCAGATTTGTTTTGGCCCATTATGTTTAAGTATTCTCACATGTTTGTTCTTCAATGTAACAGGTGCCAAAGGATGTAAAATATCTCCAAAAGAAATGACAGACCACCCCAGATCATCATAGATGTTGAACTATTCGATGTATGGGGCCGTTTTTTTCCATCACATGGAAACCTCTATATTCTAGTTGCGGTGGACTATGTCTCCAAATGGGTACAAGCAACAACACTGCCATCCAATGACTCCAAAGCGGTACTCCAGTTCCTGAAGAAAAAAATATCGTAACCCGCTTTGGGACCCATTGAGAAATCATCAGTGATAATGGCACACATTTTTGCAACAAGTCGATGCACTCCTCATTAAATATGAAGTTACTCACATGGTTACCACTGCGTACCACCCCTAGAAAAGTGCCCAGGTTAAAGTATCAAATAGAAAAATCAAAAGAATCTTGTAGCACACTGTCAATTCAATGAAAGAAAGATTGGTACAAAAAATTGGATGATGCATTATGGGCCTATCGGACAGCTTATAAGACACTTATTGGAATGTCACCATACCAACTTGTGTTCGAAAAGACGTGCCATTTTCCTGTGGAGCTCGAGCATAAAGCATATTGGGCCTTAACAAAGTTGAACTTTGAATTACAAGTATCATGGGAGAAACGTTTGCTCCAATTGAATGAACCGGATGAATTTCACCTCCATGCATATGAAAATGCCAAATTATACAAGGAAAATACCAATAAGTGGCATAATTAGAAAATAATATGTAGACAACTCGAACTAGGGCAACATGTGTTATTATAAAACTCGAGGTTTAAAATTTTCCTTGGAAAGTTGAAGTCATGGTGGTCGGTCTGTTTGTGATCACCCAAATATCTCTGCACAGAACAGTAACTCCACCAACTTGTTCAAAGTAAACAACCAAACTATTGGGGAGAATCGGTTGAGCACCAAAAAGAAAAACTTGCACTAGTAGACCCAGCCTAGTAACTTGGGCAGTTACGTCTAGTTGAAGACGTTAAACTAAGTGTTAGCGAGGAGGCAACCCACACAATTTTTCTTTTTGCTCATTTTCAATTATTTAGTTTCACTTGTGTTTATTGATGACATAGTGTGTGTCTTGAATTTTGCATGTTGTTTGTAGGAAATAGCACCAATAGAGCACTACAGATAACAAAAATCAGACAAATCAGATGTAAGCCATGTTGGACAGTTATAACCAATAGCGTCACTATTTGTATAGATCATGATGTTGTTGTAAAAATTAACTATGTGACAAAGGAGATTGCGCTCTTATCATTTGTGATTAGATCACCTAGATGTATAAATGATATGAGGTCCTTATGATTTGTTCCTAGATTGAGAATGATATGAGACAGTATCAGTCCACGAAGGATAAATCATGAAATATCCCTAGTCAGAGTATTATCGAGATTGGAAATCGATAAATGCGTAAAAGTCTAGTATTGCACTTGTGCCCGTTGTGAGGGCATAACGGCATAGTTCTCATATGTTTGGGTATAAGATACTCATGTAAGTGTAATAGGAGGTTGTGTTTTACCGATGGCACGGAAAACAGCTTCGCTCTGGATAGACCCCTTCGGAATTCCATTGCTAGTATGAATATGTGTCTATGGAAGTCCGACATCAGGGTAGGTGTATTTGGTCTTAACCTGAGACTTGCACCGTTAATACTTGCGAGAATTAATATGCTTTGGTTTTGGTCGTCCAGGGCTTTAACCGGTTTTATTGTACGCCTCTACTGGGTATATTGAGAATCTTATTGTATGGGGTGTGATGTCAAGACTTAAGTATCACCCCAGTCATAGTGGAGATGATGTCACGTAGGATACGGTATTAGTACTCTTAAATGCTGCAGCTATCGGGATATTATGACTAGGTCATGTATATCCGATTATAGAGACTAGTTACCAGACATCCGACATGTGCTTCGTACAGGGCAGACACAATTCCAGTCCCAGGCCTAGCACGTGACAGTCAGATACTGGATCAACAAACGTAATACTATGTATACTACGCCTGATATAGATCGCTTATTCCTGTAAGCATGTTTCCAGAGAATTGGGTAGGCATGACGCTTTGCTAGAAGCCAACCTTATCTTGTAAATCGGTAAAATATAGTACTAGGTACGTACGTATTCTGATATTCCGATAACCGTATTTACTGCCAAATATTCCAGGGATCTCATGGGTCGCTTTCCGAAGATTCACCGATGATGTATGACTCGCACTTAATTAATCTGGGATTAATTTGATGAAAGAGAAAATTATTCTGGGATTAATTACGGAGATATCTTATCTAGGATAAAATATCATTTAAAGAGAGGGAATGATTAATTTGGAATTAATCGGTAAATTAATATATTCGATATATTAAACGAAATTGGATTTCGACGTGGAATTGAAATCAGATTTTAATTCGGGCGAACGAGTTGATTTAGAACTAATTCGTTAGCGACGTGAATAGTAATTATGTTATGCATGATTGTTTAATTAAATTAGATTTAATTACGACGCAACGGAAAATTTGTTAATTTAAAATTAGCGAACCCGAGCCCGAGATTATTTGCGAGCGCATTCGCATTTCGAATTCGAGTGCGACACGCAAGTCAAATCAAGCATCAAATCGCTAGTCACATCTAGCGTCAAATCACTAGTCAATCAATTAATGTGATGTCTAGTCACTTTGAGTGACTTGACAACTTGTCATGAATAGTAATAGATGTGATTTGAATAGTGATGTGTGATGATGGAAGGCTTTAATGCCTTTTGCTTTTTTGACTTTTGAAAAGTAAAATTTTGGTAAATGAATTTTGGAATTTCATTTAAGTGTATTAGATACACAAAACCAAAAGACATTCATCTCTCCATCTCCTCTCTAGTTTCGGCCATGGAGCCATTTTCTATTCTCTCCCATTTTGGTTTTTGAAACCATTTTTTCTTCAAGATCTTGGCTTGGCCGAGAGAAGTAATGAAGAAAAACTTTAAGCTAGCACACCAAAGAGGCATACAAGGTGATAGGGAAACCCACATTTGAGCTTGGAATCCATTGACAAAGCTTGGAGCTTGAAGATTCATCCATGGAGGACAACACCAAGTTTGGCCGATAGCAACATCAAGGAGGAGGAAAAAGTTTTTTTCTTCGTAGCATCCAATCCGATCATTGTGAGTATTATTCCTCCATTCTCCTTTGTGTATTCACATGTGTTTCAATGCTTATAAATGATCCTGGGAAGCTTAGAAAATTCCAACAATGGTATCTTGAGCCATTTTGAGCATGAAACTTTTTAGGCTTAAAATTGGGTAAATTGATTTTGAGCATGATTTGATTAAATTGGATGTTTGAATATGCTTAAATCATGTTGAATTGAAGATTGATTGGATCGATTTCAAGAAATTCTGTTTGGAATATTTTTGCCCAAATTGGATGGCTTGGCCGAATCCCTCACTTGCCCTAATGTCTTGGAATTTTATTTTTTTGATTCATTGGATGAGTTGGAAACGATTTGAAATGATGATTTAACGTTGATTGTGGATTTAATTGGATTGAAACCGAATCGGACATAAAATCCCATCTTGGCCGAGACTTGAAGCATGTAAAATGGGTTTGATTTTTGATGAAATGTGTGTTGGACATGTTTTATTGTTGATGAGCATGATTAATTAGGCTAATTGATGTTTTAGAAATGTTAATTGGGTAATTAATTATGTAATGCACTTTGTTTAATTAAATTATGAAATTGGATTTTTATGGTTTAATTAAATTGGGCTTAAAATGGATTTGGGCTTGTTATGTTATTGGGCTTATTGGGCTTGGTTGTACTAAGTTGGGTTTAGGCTAAATTGGTTGGATCCAATTGGGCCCAAAACCGCTTCCATAAAGCCCAAATGCGACTAATTAGTTTCAAAGGCATATAAGGGTGATTCCTTAAATGGGCTTTAGTCTTTGGGTTTAACCCATGTTGACCAAAAGCTCATGCCTTAAGATATTAATTGTTAGCCCATTAGACTTTAATTATTGACATTGGATGTTAATCGAGCTTGAGATCCGTAACGATTAAATTGGAATTTAAGTCGTAAAGGTTGTTAATAAAGTGTAGTTTTATTTGGAATTAAATAATGAATTAGTATTAAATACATATTAAATTGGATTTAATGTTGTAGTTTAATTTAATTCGAGAATTCATACTTTAATACTTATTCGCAAAATGAGTTTGACTCGCGCAAAATCAAATCGTTGTTTGAACATTGGATGGTCATTAATTATCAGATTAATTAATTTGATTAGATTGATTGATAACATGCTTGTGTGAATACATGATTACGTTGCATGACTAATGAATATCAGATGGATATTATATGAGTGGGGAAATTTTGGAAATTATTGAAATAAATTTAGAATTTATTAATTGGACCTGCGGTCCAGCCTATTACCTCCATACTCTTTGTATTTGTCTTCTCACCTATTCCCCTCAATGTAAATGAGGTTTCTTTAGAAGTGTAGTGTAACGGGTAGAAGTAAATACTTGTGCTAGCGGGAGAGAGGAAATGGAGAGATTTGTTCTAGGAACAATATTTAAATATCCATCCGCATATCATTATTATTTTATTATAGACGCTTCATTATGTGTTTAGAATGCATGTTTAAGGGTGTATGATGATGAGACCTTAACAAAGATAATAAATTGGTTGCCAATTCACACTCGAAAAACCCTCACAAAATATTAAGCTTTTTCCTTCCATTGAGTGATTCTCACTCAAGATCTGAGACTGCCATTGGCTTGTTGGCCAAAGTCAAGGCCTTTGTCCGTCGATGATGTGTTTGAATCACGGGTGCTTTGTTCCATATTGATGTCTTGTCCAAGTTGTGGTTTGTTGGCCAAAGTCAAGACCACTTTTTGTCCATCGACATTGATTACGAAGCTTTCCATGGTCAATGGGTTCCGCTTAACTGGGATCACTAAGTTTGTTATGCCAATGCCAAGGCTTAGTTGATTCAGATGAAAAAGGTTAGGTAATATATTGGATATATTGGCATATATGAGATATATGTTTCGGACTTGGATGTCCCCATACCAGATCTAGGAATTGGATTGGATCCAATTGATCTTAGAGATCTACCTAGTTAATTATCATACAATTTGTTGGCCAAAGTCAAGATTGTGTGTTATTTAACGGGATCCTAGCCCACTAGGAAACACGATTTCCCGAGTACTCGACAGAGGGTTAGAGGCTCGCAGAAAAATAGTGGGAGGCAAGTATTAGATTTACAATATTCGTTTAATTACTTGCCATACGCGTCATTCAAATATCATTCGTCAAATAAATTAAATGTTAGTTGGACTAAAATTTAAATCGTTGTTTTAAAAACAGTTGGACTTTATTCAAACTAATTCAATAAATAGTTGATTTTATAATTGGATTATAGTAATCAATATAATTGAATTTATTAAATTGAAATTATAGTTGATTAAATAGTTGGACTATTGTAATCATTATAATGAATAGTACCTCTAATCGTTGATTAAATAGTTGGACTATTAGAATCAAGAAAAAGTTGAAAGATTGGTGTTTAAAACATAATCCTATGGAAATGTGTTTAAACGACTTTAATTTCCAAATTGGGAATAATTTCAGGGTAGTCCTGAAAACTAAGAAATTATTTTACTTGATAAAATAACATCTTAGGCCTAAGCCTGGAGTTAAGCAAATAAGTAGAGCATGATCTTTGGAAGATTCATGTGATGATAACTTAAGTGCTTAAACCATTAAGCTTGTCACAGTAGACTCCTTAATTTCTTAATCAGAACTAAGGATTAGATTCTTAAAGTATGATATTGAAATTGAAGGATCTTCATAAATCTATGCTTAGATTTTAGAAGTACTAAATTGCAATAATAACTCTTGGAGAGTTAATGACTATTCTCAAGGAGATAAAGTCAAAATTTGCAATTAGACAAGTAGCGCAAGGCGCACCTTACTACGATATTCAAGAAACCCAAGGCTAGGCCAAAGGCTTCTAGAATGTGAAAAGGGCAAAGGCAAAATCATTATTATCTTCTATGAAGATAAAGGACATATCCCAAGATGTCTGCTTAAACTGTGGCAAACGGAGTCACTGAAGCGTGACTGCTATATGGACAAGGCAGGCATAAAGGAATTGAAGACGGGCAAGGCTCTGACTTCAAATATGTTTGTCAAAATTATGTTCACTATTAGTGTTGAAATTGGATTTTAAATACTTAGTGTGGTACATAAATATGTGCTGAAGTTCAGAATCTGCTATGAGCATGATACTAACTTCAGTTGAGATTTATCTGTGAATTGGAAACGGGACGAAAGTCACTGTTTTAACCGTAGATACCTAATTTTAGGAACTACCTATCGGGTGTGTACTTAAATTAGGAAACTGTTATAATGTAACTAGTTTGACTAGAAACATTATCTTTATATCAGTGTTTAATCCGTTGCGGATTTACCTTTATATTCTAGAACACTAAAGTGTTTTATTATATAAAGTTGATATTGAGATAAACACATTAGATGTGAATAATAGTGTTTATATTTTAAATATAAATAAATCTCAAACATATAACGTGACAAACAAATAGCTCAAACTGATTTGATCAGAAGAAACATATTGTGGCATTATTGTCTTGGGACACAATAAAACAAGACTCATATATCCACACTTTTGAAGAGTGGGAACTATGACTGTTTTGATTCTATTCAAATAAAGTCTACGAATCTAGTTTATTTGGCAAAGTGCCTAAAACACCTTTACTTGGTAAAAGTGAAAATGCCACCAATTTGTTAGCCCTAGTTCATAGTGAAGCAAGTGGGCCAATGTCTAGCTAGGCTAGAGGTGGATATGAATATTTCGTGACCTTTACGGATGTGGCATCGCGTTATGGTTAAGTGTTTCTTTTTGAAACACGAATCGGAAACTTTCACAGTTTTGACATGAAATAGACAAATAAATCGGCTAAAGTATTAAACCGTCACGGTAAGACCGTAATGGAAAATACTTAAGCAATAAGTTTCTAATATACTTGAAAGAATATAGCATTCTTTCAATGAGGACTCCTCCCGAACACGTCAGTTTGACAGTGTGTCCGATAGGATAAACCGAATTTTGTTAGACATGATAAGGTTAATCATGAGTCGCTCTGAGCTACTATTTCCTTCAACGGATAAGCATTTAACAGTACGATACTTATTTTGAATAAGGTTCCATAAAAATCTGTTTCACAGATTTCATATTATATATGAACATGATAGAAACTGGGTTTTCTCATTCCTGATGATTTGGGTATGCTGGGCATGTGTTTGGATGATACCAAACCAGAACCCAATTTGGATAAGTGCCGAATGTAATTGGTTATCCTAGGGAAACCAAAGTATAGTACTTATACATCTCACAAGAGAACAATTTAGTTGTTGCTCTCCATGCGATTTTCCTAAGAGGAATACCGATATGCAGTGGTAAGTGGGAGGATAGTAAAACTCGATGAAAATCGGAGTAGTATTGTTCAAGGCACCAAGTCCTTAATGGAACACAAACAGTTCATCAATGATGAAATTGTACCAGTAATCTTCGAATACACAAGAACCATGTAGGTCGGAGAGAGTCAGAAAACAACCTGGGGTATGGGTTTCTGATCTCACCTCATAAAGGTGTCTATCTTATTGAGGAATGCTAACTAACTACGTATGAGGAAGTGATACAAGGTATCGACTCCCTATTATGGCAAAGTGCCATATAATCCGAAATGGATTCCATGTATCAACTGTGTTTAGAATAATAATTGAAGTACTGCAAGGCATTGTGTCTATTGGTAATATATAAGTCTTCAAGGAAGACATACATGGAAGGCAACATACCAACGTATAAAGCTACGCTTTTAGTGAAAAAGTATCGTTATCAATATTGTGCTGATTACGACGAAATCTTTTACCTGTTGCCACGTTAAATCCATTTGGATAATGTTTGCTGATGCTGCATGCTTCATTTATGAAATATGACAGCTAAACGAGAAAATCGCTATCCTGAAAAGGAAACCTTTTGGAGGATGTTTACAACATCCTGAGGGTTTTGCCGTACCAAAACTAACAAATAAGTTTTTTAGGTTATTCGATCCATGTTTGGATTGAAGCAAGCATTAGGTCTTGGAATTATAGTTTTTGATGTAATCATAATGGTTTATGATTTAATTCAAAACGAAATGATTCTTGTCTATATAAGGAGGTTAGTGGGAGTGCACTGAAAGTGACTGTCCTAAATAATGATGATATGTCATTTCTTGGAAATGATATTCCCATATTAAAATCGATGAAAGCTTGGCTTTCATGAAAATTCTCCGTAGAATTCTTGGGAGAAACAACCTTTTTTCTAGGAATAAAGATCTACTGTGATAGATTTAAAGTTGTTGATACTCTCCGAGAAATCGTACATTGAAAAATGTACATGACCTGGTGTCTCATACGCTTTGAGCATATGGAGTCACAATCAGGCCAATCCAGGTGATAGTAACTGGATTGATGTTAAACATCCGTTAGTATCTTAGAGAACTAAGGATGTTGTCTTAAACTATGGAGAATGAAAACTTGAAGTGACTGGGTTCACTGCTGTAAGTTTCCTAACCGATAAAAACGACTTAAGTCGTTAAACGATACTATACAGTTTGAATAACGGAATAGTGAGCTGGAAATTCCTCATAGCAAGATACTGTTACCGTATAAACAAGAAATGCGGGTTAATTGCTGCAGCTGAGGCAGCAATGGAAGCCATCTGGATCGATAATAAATCTAATTAGATTAGATATAGTTCTGTTAGCAACTGAGCTAGGCGTCAGCACAGGCTAAAGAATTAATGGTCTCATCAACGATCCATATATATACTTCAACAATTCATCTGATTCGTTCGGATCACACATCGTGGAGATGTGATGATCGTATAAATCGCGTCAGATGATAATCATGCAAATCCGCTGACGAACCCTTTCCTCAGCAGTTTGAGCAAACCGGACATAGTTCGGGTGTTAGACACTTGAGTGACTAGCTATAGGCCAAGTGGGAGATTGTTGGACAGTTATGACCCATAGCGTCACAGATCATGGTGTTGTTGTACAAATTAACTATGTGACAAAGGAGATTGTGCTCTTATCATTTGTGATTAGATCACCTAGATGTATAAATGATAGGAGGTCTTTATGATTTGTTCCTGGATTGAGAATGATATGAGACAGTATCAGTCCACGAAGGATAATTCATTAAATATCCCTAGTCAGAGTATGATCGAGATTGGACATCGATAAATGCGTAAAAGACTAGTATTGCACTTGTGCGCGTTGTGAGGGTATAACGACATAGTTCTCATATATTTGGGTATAGGATACTCATGCAAGTGTAATAGGAGGTTGTGTTTTACCGATGGTACGGAAAACAGCTTCGCTCTGGATAGACCCCTTCAGAATTCCATTGGTAGTATGACTATGTGTCTATGGAAGTCCGACATCAGGGTAGGTGTATTTGGTCTTAACCTGAGACTTGCACCGCTAATACTTACGAGAATTAATATGCTTTGGTTTTGGTCGTCCAGGGCTTTAACCGGTTCTGTGTACGCCTCTACTGGGTATATTGAGAATCGTAGTGTATTGGGTGTGATGTCAAGACAGAAGTATCACTCCAGTCATTGTGGAGATGATGTCACGTAAGATACGGTATCAGTACTGTTAAATGCTGCAGCTATCGGGATATTACGACTAGGTCATGTATATCTGATTATAGAGACTAGTTACCAGACATCCGACATGTGCTTTGTACGGGGCAGATACAGTTCCAGCCCCAGGCCTAGCACGTGACAGTCCGATACTGGATCGACATACATAATACTATGTATACTACGCCTGATATAGATCGATTATTCCTGTAAGCATGTTTTCGGAGAATTGGGTAGGCATGGCGCTTAGCTAGAAGCCAAACTTATCTTGTAAATCAGTAAAACGTAGTACTAGATACGTACGTATTCGGATAGTCTGATAACCGTATTTACTGCCAACATATCCGGGGATCTCATGGGTCGCTTCTCAAAGATTCACCGATGATGTATGACTCGCACTTAATTAATCTGGGATTAATTTGACGAGAGAGAAAATTAATCTGGGATTAATTACGGAGATATTTTATTTAGGATAAAATATCATTTAAGAGATAGAGAACGATTAATTTGGAATTAATCGGTAAATTAATATATTCGATATATTAAATGAAATTTGATTTCGACGCGGAATTGAAATTGGATTTTAATTCGGGTGAACGAGTTAATTTAGAACTAATTCATTAGCGACGTGAATAGTAATTATGTTAGGCATGATTGTTTAATTAAATTATATTAATTACGACGCAACGGAAAATTCATTAATTTGGAATTAGCGAACCGAGCCCGGGATTGTTTGCGAATGTATTCGCATTTTGAATTCGAGTGTGACACGCAAGTCAAATCAAGCGTCAAATCGCTAGTCACATCTAGCGTCAAATCACTAGTCAATCAATTGATGTGATGTCTAGTCACTTTGAGTGACTTGACAACTTGTCATGAATAGTAATAGATGTGATGTTAATAGTGACGTGTGATGATGGAAGGCTTTAATGCCTTTTTCTTTTTTGACTTTTGAAAAGTAAAATTTTGGTAAATGAATTTTGGAATTTCATTTAAGTGTATTAGATACACAAAACCAAAAGACATTCATCTCTCCCTCTCCTCTCTAGTTTCGGCCATGGAGCTCTTTTCTATTCTCTCCCATTTTGTTTTTGAAACCATTTTCTTCAAGATCTTGGCTTGGCCGAGAGAAGTAATGAAGCAAAACTTTATGCTAGCACACCAAAGAGGCATACAATGTGATATGGAAACCCACCTTTGAGCTTGGAATCCATTGACAAAGCTTGGAGCTTGAAGATTCATCTATGGAGGACAACACCAAGCTTGGCCAATAGCAACATCAAGGAGGAGGAAAAAGATTTTCTTCTTAGCATCAAATCCGATCATTGTGAGTATGATTCTGGCATTCTTCTTTGTGTATTCACATGTGTTTCAACGCTTATAAATGATCCTTGGGAAGTTTAGAAAATTCCAACAAGCAAGCGCATCGGGACTTCTTTGGGAGCGTCATGACACACGAAAGAACCAAAGTAAGGCCGAAAGCTTGAGCTATAGTGCATCACAACTCCAACACTATCGTGTTGCAACTCGTTTAAGATGAAAACTAAGACAGAACGTTTGGAGCATTTTACGTCGTGACACATGAACTTATATATCACAATGTGAAACCCTAATCACGAACACCCCCCCCCTAATTTTTAAGGTTGAGCGTTATGACGTCGATTATTGCACCACAACACGCACTTGATATCATCCCTTAAAACAAGGATCCCCAACACTTTTCTTGCAAATAAACTCCCTCACAACGCCAATATCTGATAAATATTCACCAATCAAACACAAAACTCACCCCAATCCACTTTCCCACTTCTCCAACGCCCACGTGTGTATCTTCAACATTAGGTGTGTCTCCTTCGAAAATCAAATTCACGTCCACTCACCCTCTTAGTATTGTTTTTGTGTGATTTGTATTGTGGCATTGAAAAACTATAGTAGTTTGAGGGCGCAATGTGTGGTTGGACTTATTGAAATATTTTCATAGTTGAAACCTAGGTTAGGCAAAACCTCTATAAATAGAGGATACTTTGCCGAAATTTTTCTGAATCCTACCCCACATTGTCATATGGCCTTCAAATGATCACGTGGAAATGCTACCACTAAACCATTATATGGTACTGTTAAATTTCTGTCAGCGGCAACTGAGAAATGCTATGAGAAGTGAATAGGGCAAAAGGTCCCCATAATTAAGAGAGGATTTGATGTGAACCCCAGAAAATTCCCCCAGTTCAACTAAGTGTCACTGGTTCAAGCTTTGGACACAGCCCATCCCAATAGTTATTCCTGTGGTGAATGAGTTTTATGCTAATACCTATGAATATATATGGTATCAGGTGATGGTACGAGGCATGCCGGTGTCATTCTTTTAGTCAACTTTGAATATGTGATATGGGCTGTAGGACATCGAGCATGATGATTACACGGAAATCATAGAGAAATATATGGAACATCTTACGCCAAACACTTTGTCTCCCCAGTGCGTATGAGATACTAATAGTAGAGGGGAATATGTTAAGATGAGTTTTAGATATCTTGAGTCTGGTTCTCGTTTCTAGTCTCACTTCCTAACACGAACTCTGTTGCCGGGCTCCCACATTACTAATGCCATAGGAGACCGAATGGTTCTCCTTTACTCTCTACTCGAGGGTGATTCCATCGCTGTAGGCGGGCTCATTTCCACTAATATTATTGGGGCCGCCAACCCTGCCCAGACAAGCCTCCTATATTGCAGCCTTATCTCTAGTCCATGTGCATAGGGCAAGGTGCCCATGGACACCAGATGAGAGATTATACTGCCCACTATTACTCTAACAATGTATATCATTCAGCAACTTTAAACAGAGAGGACACCGACCGCCAGTTCATCAGCTACATATCATCAGTCCTCAGCTCAACAATCATCTCGACCACTCTCTTTCACCCAATGTTTGGAGTATTTGGAGGTTCACGCTGCTTATCAGAAAAAATACAACTATTCTATGGAACACATTCTCCACTTAATGGCTAGCCAGCTCAACATCAGTGTAGAGCAATTCCCATTGTTTTCCCACGCTCTGAAAGCAGCTGGCGATAGTGATAAGGCGGATGTGTGACCTGTACCATAGTAGCATTTTTCCTATTTTTTGTTTCATTTATTTTGCATTATATTGGGGACAACTCCATTTTTAGGTTTTTGGGGGTGGTATCATATGCTTTATTTCTTGTTCATGCATGTTTTATTTCGTGTTTTCTTTTTTTTTTTTTTTTTTTAAAAAAAAGACAATTTGGCAGTCAACTTATAAATAAATAAATAAAGTCTGATGATGAGGTTATTTGTCTTAGTGTGAAGTTTTAGGAAATGATAAGGGCCAAATTTGCTTTAATCCTATGCCTAGAGTAAGGTATCTAGGTCAAACTCTTATCACTAGAGAATAGGTCTATCGCAGTAAGACCCTAGGAAGTTGACTAAATGACTAGTTGAAAGAATTAATAGATGATGAATGACCGCTTGCATGAATATATGTCTTTGTTTGCATTCAATAATGATATGTGGTATGATAATATTTTTCTATTTTTAAACAAAGAAAAAAACAACAAAATAAAAATAAGACCATCTATAACCGAAAAACGTGAAGCTACCAATGGTAGAGTATTAGGACCACCATGAGGAGAAATGCTAACTTAAAGGGCC